>JARQZK010004472.1:15000-32500 GCA_030704885.1 Cynegetis impunctata | reverse complement strand
CTCGAGTGCTTGTCACATTTCAAAATTCTGGGGTGATAGCTCGACGGTTAGGGGGTGAAGGGACGGATTCCAGTTTTAAGTAAAAAACATTCCTTCTCAATATATTTGTTGGCGTGTTTCGACGATTTTCACAAATCTGTCCCTTCACGCAGATAACGTGGGTGGCAAGTTTTCAAATGAAAGCCCGGTATATATTAATATATATATATATATATATATATATATATATATATATATATATATATATATATATATATATATATATCAAAACAATGGTTAAAAATAACAATTTACACATTTATTATAAGAAATAACGCATGACGCACGTTTCGGTGGAACTTCACCTTCTTCAGATGCTAATGGCAAACTAATGGTTATTTTTTCCTAGTTTTGTTGTAGTCGTTGCAGCCTTATGCTAAATAATTTATACTCTTAATGTTTCTTATGCTTAGTTTACTTATTGATCAATAGCTGTAAGTGGTTTGAAATCTAAAGTGTGCTTTGTTACATAGTTTTTGTATTTTGTTTTTAGACCCTGAGGAAGACAGCAATGTACTGTCGAAATATATTGGTATAGCTAAAAAGATTCGACTTTTAATTAAACATTAAACTTTATTAAACTTATTTAAATTATTCGGCAATTAATATTTTAATTATATATATATATATATATATATATATATATATATATATATATATATATATATACTACTATTATTCAAATTTTGCCTGAGAGTTATCAGTTTTATATTGCAATAAGTCACTATAGCTCAAAAACTTATAATCTCAGAATTGGGTGAGAATTTTATAATTATGGTAGAACGAACATAATTGAGAAATATTAAAACCAAAATAAAGTGAAATGAACATTTTATTATTCAAAAGGAAAATATGATTTTAACAAGACATTTTCATTACTGTTATTGGCAATATAACGCTTCGAATTTTTTTTGTTAACTAATTGATTGGACAGATAGGTACTTGATTGTATTTTTGAATGATTGAACTTGTCCGCAAACAGCTCATTTCGGTGAGTTTGAATCTCGCATCACATTTTGTCAATATTTATTTTCCAATATGTGAGCGATAAGCTTCGCCCGAGCCTTTTACGATAATAAAATCAGTTATATCATGCACGTTATCATATTCTCTCTTTTGCCCTCAAAGCTTCTATTGGATATCGACTCGTTCACGTTTTTACATCGCTGAAATATTGACCCAATATTTCCATATACCGTACACTGCGGGCAGTTTGGAATTGGTCCAGCATATTGTGTATAGAAAATAGATCATGAAGTGGGTTCCCAATTTTATGAATGTGTGCAAGTTATCGTCCTTTGTATTTCCCAACTTCGGGCAATATAAAATTCAACTATAAAATTTGGATAATCTCAGATATTTGAGCATGTAAACTGTACAGAGTGGTCCAAATTGGACACTTTTGATAGGAATCACCTATTTCTAAAGCAGTTAGAGAAAAACTAGCCTACATGCTACGAGGTCGATTTTCGTGAGAAAATGAATGCCGAAAACCGAACATTGATATCTTGACTTGTTCGAAAGATACAAGGTGTTTTTCAATTTTTTGCATTTCTGACCCAACCCCGTAACTTGTTTATTTTTGAATATTTCTTGTTTCTGTGAAAACATTCTTCAGGCACTTTTTTCAAAGGAATTTAATGATGTTACTAGTTTTTTATTAAAAAATATGGTTTTGAAGCTATTACATAAACTTGTATTTTTTCTTATGGACCACCCTATATTTTTTTAAATATTCGTGTTTAAAATGGAATTCTCTTTTCAAATATATATAATAGTTGCTACTTCTCTTTGAAAACACGCATTTTGTGGCTGTTTTCGAATTATTTCAGATGAATTTTCAAAATCTGGGTTGCCATGCCTGAATATGAAACAAATTACCTTAGCAACTACAGTCCATGCGTACTGTCAAACAATTATTATTAAACGCAGTTTACTTCACAAGTTTAGTGTGCTTCTTTGAACTGAGTTTTGAACTTACTAGAATACTTATCTGCCTGTTAATTCAAAATGTATGAAAATTACGAAAAATATGATATGCTAAAGTGTTATTGGGAATCACATGAAGATGCTCAGGCTGACAGCAATCTTTACTTTGACCGATATCCTGAAAGGAGACAACCGTTTCGGGATATGTTCACTAGATTGCAGCAAAACCTAGTTAATTACGGTTCTTTTTCAAAACCAAGGACAAAAGTTTACGAAGCAGCCAGGAATAGAGATAAGGAGTTAGAAGAAATAACGGTTTTGGGGGAAATACAAAACCAACCCAATATTTCACTTCGCAAAATGCAGTTGAATACAGGTATTCCAAAGACTACAACAATGCGAATTCTAAAAAAAATAAATTCAAACCGTATAGAGTAAGAAAAGTTCACAAGTTACTACCAAATGACCTACAATTCCGGCTCGAATTTTGCCAATGGTATTTAGGAAAATGTGCTGAAAACCCAAACTTTGGACAGAATATCATATGGTCTGATGAAGCATGCGTTAGCAGCTCTGGTATTTTTAATAGATACAATTCCTACAATTGGATTTTGGAAAATCCACATATTATAGTGGAGACACAAAATCAAGGCCGATACAGTTTCAATGTTTGGGTCGGTATTTTTAGAGGAAGGTTTATCGGTCCCTATATCTATGAGGGTAACCTTACGGCAGCGCGATATTTGGAAATATTGCGGGAATTTGTTGAACCTATAATGGATGATTTGCCATTACAACAAATTGCAGACGTATACTTCCAACAAGACGGGGCACCGTGTCATAACGCACACATCATAACGGCGTTTTTAAATGAAATATTTACGGACAATAATTGGCTTGGCAACCGGGGTCCTGTTCATTGGGCGGCAAGATCCCCCGATCTTACGCTTCCAGGTTTTCACCTCTGGGGAAGAATAAAGGACCTCACATATAAACGCCATCCTGATTCCCGAGTAGCGTTGGAAGCAGCAGTGCGACATGCCTTTCGTTCAATACCTGCGATAGAATTGATTAATGCTGTCAATAATGTTAGGAAGCGAAAACAATTATGTTTTGATTTGAATGGTGCCCAATTCGAACACATGTTGTAAATAGTTTAAAAATATTGTTGTTCTTGTTATTCTATTTTTTGATTAAATTTATGCGTTATTACAAAATAGGCACTAATTATTCTTTTTAACAGCTGTTATGTAGAACTATTTTGTTTCGTATTTAGGCATGGCAACCCAGATTTTGAAAATTCATCTAAAATAATTCGAAAACAGCCACAAAATGAAAATTTTCAAAGAGAAGTAGCAACTATTATATATATTTGAAAAGAGAATTTTATTTCAAACACGAATATGTAACAAAATATAGGGTGGTCCATGAGAAAAATTACAAGTTAATGTTATAGCTTCAAAACCATATTTTTTAATAAAAAACTAGGAACACCATTGGATTCCTTTCAAAAAAGTGCCTTAAGAATGTTTTCACAGAAACAAGAAATATTCAAGAATAAACAAGTTACGGGGTTGGGTCAGAAATGCACAAAATTGAAAAACACCTTGTATCTTTCGAACAAGTCAAGATATCAATGTGCTGTTTTCAGCATTCATTTTCTCACGAAAATCGACCTCGTAGCATGTAGGCTAGTTTTTCTCTAACTCCTCTAGAAATGGGTGTTTCCTATCAAAATTGTCCAATTTGGACCACTCTGTACAAAGGACGTTGAGAATTTCAACTGATAGAATTTAAATATCTTAATATGAGTACGGTCTTAGATCGCAGCGCGACAGTACAGCAGCAAAGAAGGATTTATGCGCCTTCATACTCACAAAACGAAATGCGCGTGCAGTGCTGCCGGACTTCCGTAACTTTCCTGAGCTAGTAAAATGTTCAAATATTTACATTCTTTAGGTTATGGTTCTGATGTTTATGAAAAGGAGAACAACATATAGATTAGTCAGGAGGAAGAAATTATGTTTTCACAATTTAGATATTAGTAGAACTGATAAAATGGATGGAAACAAATGATAATTACTTATATGGTTTGTGGAAAGTATAAGTCAATGTTGGGTGAATTCTGGAAATTATATAAACATAAACAAAAAAGGGAATTCTCTTATAATATGAAAATATCATATAGAACAGTATGGTGGAAAAAATGTAGATGTTATGAGAACCGATGGAATGGATAGTAAAAATTGTTAATTAACTCAAGTAAGTAGTGGCAACTATAAGTCAATATTGGGTGTTAAGATTGAAAAACACTATGTATTGTGAAAGTGAATCGATAAATGAAAGTAGTGTGAACCACACCAAACTTGAATATGTGTTCAAAAAAAAGTAATATCCAGGATATCCCAAGTCTGTTCTCATTCAAAAAAAGATTGAAAACGTACCTCAAAGAAAACCAATTAAAGTGACAGATTGTGATTAAATAATTATTTATGGGAGTTTTACATTGTATAATTTATGTTTTGATTTTGTGTTTGCAGATCGTGTTTTCCTCTGTGGATAACATTTTGCGTTGAGTGCGTTGATAGTGCTTTTGTTGATTCTTTTCCTATTGTAAAATTTATGTAATATTTTTGCGAAACAAGTGCTTTGCACTTATCGCTAAACTGCTTTGTTCGCCCCCACCATGTAATAATCCTGTTATTTATATTTGTAATGTTTGTTGTGTGCGAATAAAGTTATTATTATTATTATTATTATTAATATTATACTCTTCACATACCTAATAAGTATTTGAAATCTAAAAGATGTTCTTGAAATAAGAAGTTCCTTCTATTATTAAAATTATGAGAATCAATAATATATATAACCTAACTTATTTCAAATCAAACTTCTTTGTAAAATTCATATGCATTTTATTCAATTATTCGGTACAGCATTTATATTCATATTACAACGTGGCAACACCGACCTTGCTGCTGTACTGTCGTGTAGTGATGTAATCCGGCCCCCCTTAAGATTTTCTTAATCTAATCAAGTCATAATAAATATACAACTTTACCATGGTCAATTTAATATAATACAAGTTAACAAGGAAAATTCTTTAATAATTTAAAAAAGAAGTGCATCGTGGTTGATGAAAAAAGTTGAAACCATTGAAGAAACGCACCTCAACATCAACTCAATCCACATTTCAAACCTCTATCTTATAAAAAAGTTCTAATTCGCGAAGTGCATCTCGTACTGACAGCGAAACAGATCGAGATGCAATTTGAATGGAATAGTCACCAAGAAATGCAGCGCGGTTGAAATAAAGAGTTGAATCGAAGAAACGATTTCAAGTCAACATAAACTCCATGTACGTACCAACCCTCTAACTCAATCTGCAGAAGCTGTAGAGTTCGGCAATTTTTCAAAAACCAAGAGAAATCAAGAAATATCTACGTAAAATTGGAAGTGGTTGGAAAAATTCGACCAAATTTTTGTTGTTTAATTCTGCAACAAAAACAATTCCAGAAAAATTGGTGTGATACGAATCGCTGGGGATGTCAATATGTACCGGGAAGGATATTTATATGAAAATTAGAAATATCTACGTGAAAATGGCGGCGGTGGCAGAAATTTACCCAAATTTTGATACTTTCGTTCTACAATGGAAGCAATTCCAATTACCAAATTTCAGCTCATTCGACTCAATGGGAGCCGCTGGAGGAGTCAATATGTGCCGGGACAAAATAATAAATATATATATATATATATATATATATATATATATATATATATATATATATATATATATATATATATATATATATATATATATATATATATATATTATATATATTATATATATATATATATATATATATATATATATATATATATATATATATATATATATATATATATATACTTGAGATTTCTCAAATTTCTTGAACCGTTTCACTATATTCTAGGACATTGAAATTTTTCTTGGGAATATTGGTTCAAACATTGGTAGTTAAAACTCCATAAACTTTTTGGTTTATATTATATTAAAACGTTTCGACCAACATATGTAGTCTTCTTCAGTTTGGAATTACTTTAATCTACGGGAACAGAAAAATTGCACTTTTAAAATTACGGACAGGTGATTATTTTTTTGAAAAAACTTACCAAAAAAGGAAATCTTCACTATGACATTTACACTTTTCTAAAATTTTTCTCAACGGACACGACAAATATACGAAACCCTCACAAATACTTAACATCAATATAAATAAGTAAAATCCGTTTCATTGGCAACTTCATTGCTTCATCACGTCTCTATTGTAACTGACATCAAACTGTTCGGTTCGCATGAGGTATGTATGTTTTTTGCGACTTCATTTGTTTATTATTTGTTATGTGTTTAGATTACATTATTGAGGACTGTTATTTTTCTTTTCGTTTTAACAATTTTCTAGAGTAGGTTAAAATATATTTGATTTTTTATATCAGTCTTCTCATTAATAGAGTTTGGATTTTTTTTAATATGTACCATTTCGAGAAATTCTCTCTTCTCTTTATTCGATTCGGTAGTCAGAATTTTTGTCTCATCGAAATTGAATTTGTGTTTTTTTTCCAATATTCCCAAGAAAAATTTCAATGTCCTAGTATATATATATATATATATATATATATATATATATATATATATATATATATATAATATATATATATATATATATATATACAGGGTGTAAATGAGTGATGGGCCACCCCTATAACTTTTTAATGGATTATTCGATTTTATTGAAATTTGGGTGGTTTATCTATCTCAGACATAATTTTGAATTTTTCACATACAAAATTGATATGGCTGACTTCCGGTTTCACAGAAAACGATATAAAAATTAAAAATTTAAATGGAACACCCTATATATTTTTACATATTTTAATTCAGAGGCTTCAAATACATACATTCCATCTGTCAAATGTCAATTCTAGCGCAGTTTCAATTTTGTTTTTCATTTTGTTTTTTTTATCGTAGATGGCTGCGACGTCGTCTAAATCATAGATAATTGATTTAAAATATCGCCCAAAGTAATAATTTTTCAAAAAATTCATGTTCGTGAAGTTTGTTAACGATTAAATTCTTTTTCGAACCAAAACTCAGTTTTTTTAAATAGAAACATACATGGGCCACCCCGTTTATCAAAAAGCTCCTTCAAATTCCTTCAAAATGATTCACACATTAGTTTTGTCAATTTCTAAATAACGAAGTAATTATTGAAAATCTTATTCTTATTAGTTCCCTTTGCTCCTGAGACCGACCCTGTTTACGAAATATGAAAAAAAAATTTGACAGATGGAATGTATGTATTTGAAGCCTCAGAATTAAAATATGTAAAAATATATAAGGTGTTCCATTTGAATTTTTAATTTTTATATCGTTTTCTGTGAAACCGGAAGTCAGCCATATTGATTTCGTATGTGTAAAAACTCAAAATTATGTCTGAGATAAACCACCCAAATTTCAATAAAATCGAAATATTCATTAAAAAGTTATGGGGGTGGCCCATCACTCATTTACACCCGGTATATATATATATATATATATATATATATATATATATATATATATATATATATATATATATATATATATATATATATTTATAATCTCTTGATAATTATTAGCAATAACAGGCTTGTTGAATCTTAAAAAACTCGATTTTATTATAAAGTTGACGTTTCGCCACGACATTCGTGGCTTTATCAAAACTTTTGAAAAAATTGAAATTTCTTTGACATTTATTGATTTGAAAAATTTGAATCGAAACATACTACTATGTTTCACTAAAATTTTTTCGGCTGTGGCCGTTCTTTGTTATTTATTACTTGCTATTCAGTCCAATATTAACATTCAAATTTGTTATTATTAGATGGTAAGGGAAACCACAGAAACCTTTACCCACGTAATGTTCGAAATAGGTAATGTGGCGAAACGTCAACTTTTTAATAAAATCGAGTTTTTTGAGATTCAACAAGCTTGTTATTGCTAATAATTATCAAGAGATTAGAAATAGTTCACAGGCAACAATAATTCGAATAAATAATTATATATTTATATATATATATATATATATATATATATATATATATATATATATATATATATATATATATATTATATATTTATATATATTAATATATTAATATATATATATATATATATATATATATATATATATATATATATATATATATATATAGATATATATATATATATATATATATATATATATATATATATATATATATATATATATATATCAAACTTGAAATTTTTTTCGAAAATCATGATCTAGGAGGCCTAAAACGGATTGGAAAAATACTACCGCACCTGACTGCTTTCCTTCGATACACTGCAATAGTATGTAGGTATTTTATAGGATAAAATGGGACTAAAAATTACCAAACAACTATCCAAGGTAGCTGGTTATATGTAATCCGCGAGAAGAATTCTACATTAACAATCACATACGCCACAGTTGGCGAAAATATGTATTCTCGCGACGGGATTCTGCATTTTGTTTCCAATATCATGGGTGGAGGGCGCTATGGGTAGTTATCCAGATAGTAGTCCCGAACGCGATTTGGATTGGGGAAAAATTAGAAAATTGTTAATTCACTCCTAATCAAATAAGCTGCGCTGATGAGATCTAATGAGATCGAAACAGTATGACTTGGATGTGAGTATCAAACTACAATCCTCAGAAGCTGTGCAGTTTGGCAATTCCCAAAAATCCACGAAAATGGCAACTGTTGAAAAAAATTCCGTTAGTTTCGTTCTGCCTCGGAAACCATGTTCTTGGACCTCTATTGTTTTTACTATATATATCTGACTTGCCTAGTCAGCTCAGTAGTAGTTGTTCGCAATTCGCTGACGATACCAAAATATACGCCAACACTTGCCATGTGCATTGCAATATTCAGGATGATTTGAATAGGATAGAAGATTGGTGCAGCGAATGGTTACTGCCCTTGAATTTGGAAAAATGTGTGGTTTTGCATCTAGGCAAAAATAACCCCAACCTGTCATATAAGCTTGCTGGTCGGCAATTAAATGTCACTAACAGTCACAACGACCTGGGCGTAACGGTAAGCCATGACTTGAGCTGGAGTAATCATGTTCAAAGTGTAACTCGTAAAGCCAAAGCCGTTACATACCTGATCTCAAAAGCCTTTCCGGGGTGTGATACAAGAGTGGGTAGTAGGTTATATACCTCCTATGTCCGTCCTATTCTTGAGTTTGCCGGCCAAGCCTGGCACCCTTCACTCAAGCGCGACGTCGATTCTTTGGAGAATGTGCAAAGATGGGCAACAAGAATCCCCTTCGGTTATGTTCGACCCGATTATGACACCCGCCTAAAACTCTTCGGACTTTCCTCATTTGGGGATAGACGTGAGAGAGGTGATCTTATCACATCGTATTCTGCGTTACTCCACCTGTTGCCCCCAAATATTTGCAACATGTTCAAGCTAAATAAAAACCACCTGCGGGGGCACCAACTAAAACTGCAGAAAGAACATTTCAAAACAACCCCCCGCCAGTTCTTCCTATCGAATAGAGTTTTTGAAAAATGGAACAAGCTCCCGAATGAAGTTGTCACTACACCGAGTATAAATGCGTTCAAAAACAGACTGGATGCTTGGAATGGAGGCCTAGTGAATTGAACTATTGATTGCTTTTTTGGTATTTTTGAGATTTTTATTGAATTGGATACTATGTATTTTTTATTATATTTAAGTTGTTTTTTTTTTCACGAATGTACTGTTAATTTTTACTCTTATTTCTGAGCCATAACAGGCTTTGGCCTTGGCTCTTTTTGTAATATAATAATAATAATAATAATATACCTTATAGCAGCTCATTTTGTGTGCTATAATCCGCTGAAGATATGTAAATATGTACCGGAAAGGATATTTATGTAAAAATTAGAAATATCAACGTAGAAATGGCGGCGGTTTCAGAGATTTCGAAAACGGATGAAAAAAAACTTCTGCACATGACTGCTTTCCTTCCATACTGCAATACCTTATATGTATTTTCGGGCAAAATATCTAAAAACTATCCATTCAAGTGATTATTCCAGTTTCAAGCCAATCTACAACTAGTGTTGCATTGGAAGTAGGCCTTTCAAATTTTAACTTAATGAAAATAAATGAACTTTTTTCCCAAATTATAAAATGTAGACAAGAGATGTATGAGAAACACTTTTTTTTAAATTGAAATAATTTAAAATAGGCCAAAGTAATTCCAAAAGTTTTCAAACTCCATTCAAGTGAATGCTACATAGAGAAAGGAACAAATCTCATTTTGCAACCTATTACGTTGGCCGGAACATATTTATTTATAATTTTTTTAATTCGTGGTCATTTTTTCGAGCAAGATGGTCTCGTAATGATTACAAAAGTTTTGAAAGTTTCAAATTTGCACATGCATCTGAATTTTGCAACCGAGTTTCAGAACTTTTGCAATTATTTCGAGACCATCTTGCTCAAACTAATGACCACGAATAAAAAAATTAACGTAAATGGTTGCAAATTTATACAACTGTTCGGTATATTTTTCCGAAGTATCTGTCAATTGTGCAGAGCTTTTGGAATTTTTTTTGATCAGTTTATCAAAGAAAACCGTTTATTTTGAATTATCCATAACCTTTAAATTGGTTGTAAATTTGATACATGATATGAAATAATATATTTAATACTACTGCAAGTTTGCAGAACTTTTGGAATTTTTTTCACAAGCATACAGCAAAATGTTATTGCCATTTCAACAATGTTCAAGACTTCGGAAAAGGTTGCAAAATTTCATAGTTTGTTTTTATCTCTTTCCCGGCCCTACATCAAAGTTTGAAATTTTTTGGAAGTATTGTCAATTGATTATCTCAACTGACTGCCTTAAAAATGGATACTGTTATATTTCGTCTGCAACGTTTCAACTCTTTAATTCTCATATCTTAGATATATCCAATAATACTCTTTTCTAATAAATAATCCGAAGAAAAGCATTACGTGGTGCTCTTTTCGGGTAGTCAAACAAATCTTCCAAAGTTTTATAACCGTTTCCTACATTGATTGTCAATATAGAATTTATACGAACGATGCAGGTAATTTTTTCACGGCACGTTTATCTTTTAGGACCTCCATTCTATCCCAGACAATATCGATTGCCTGAAGACGCTCTTACCAAATAATTCAATTTTTATGATTGCTAGACTTTGTTCGTAAATGTGCAAGTCCCCGGATATCGCAACTATGGCCACAGTGATACATAGATAATTAGTCAGCTTCTTTTCTCGGTTTATATGCTGACAAATGAAGTGAATTATCTGAAACTAGGCTACTAGATTCATTAAAACCTTAATTCAAAAAATTGGCCAAGTGAGAGTCGGACTCGCGCACGAAGTGTTCCGTACTATTGACGATGCCCCCTTAACCCTTTTAGGGCAACTGCGCAACTGGTTAGCTAGGAAGACCACAGTTTGTTAGTCATGAGTAAAACTGCTCGTTGGCTATTTCAGTATACCAGTGTGTTTTGTGGGTTATCTAACATAGCAAATTTAGAAGTGTTCATCGAAGACAGACCGAAATAAGTCGAAGCGCGTATAACGTGCATTTGTTTACTATAGTTGGACACTACTTTAAGTACGCTGGCTAGTATTTGAGAGGTCTCGGGTTCAAACCCCGTGGCCGACTGGTCTGCCATGAGTTTTTCTCAGAGGTTTTCTCATGGTAA
This sequence comes from Cynegetis impunctata, assembly GCA_030704885.1. Lineage (NCBI taxonomy): Eukaryota > Metazoa > Arthropoda > Insecta > Coleoptera > Coccinellidae > Cynegetis > Cynegetis impunctata. Next base: position 20,763 of record JARQZK010004472.1, on the reverse strand, counting down.
TGTAAGTCACTGCTTGCAAACTTATAAGGCGAATGCTGGGCCAGTATTAATCCTCTGAACCCTACCCACACTTCCTATGTTCCATAAATATCCCGTCTCACCTATCCTTAATGCACTTGTACATACAAGTGTATCCTCTGATCTGGCTGAAGGAGTTAATCCCAAACTCAAGCTGCCCGCCTCCCTGACACATACTTCAGGGAGGAATGAAACACGTGTGTTTCCTTTTTTTCCCTTTTTTTGGACACTACTTAGAGGATTTGCTGAAACTGTGTGAATTTGTTATTTTTATTTATGAATGGTGGAAAAATGGCTCCAAAGTTATTTACTTATATCTTACTTATGCATTTTCATGAATATATTGTTTCCTTTTTTTCGAAATTACTAATTTTGTTGGGGTCTCCTGAAGTGACCACTGGGCACGGTTTGTAGAATAATACGGTTGCCTCGTAACTTTTAACCAATCATGACACGGCCAGTCGTGACGTCACAAGTATGCTGTTGGCAAATTCCCAGCATCTCAAGTGTAATGAAAATAATGTTTTTAATAATTACAGGGCAAGTTTATTAAAATCGAGACAAAGGACAATGAATGATAACTAAAAGTATATTTTCCATTGAAATATTAAAACTTAAACGAAGGCGGTATTATATGAATTACACGATAAATGTTTATTTGTACCTATATTATAGTTATTTTGGGTCTTGAATAAGACGAAGTATTACGACAAAATATATTTATATCAAAATACAAACACAACAAAGAAAAAATGGTTTAAAATTAATTAACACACCTAAGTTATAATTGAATTGTATATGTATATTATTTATATAGAACAATGATAATAGAATAATAGATTATGTTACAGTTTTTCTCATTTTTTTATGAAATCTTCTAGCTTCGTCGGTGTCACGTTTTCTTTTATTCAATGAAAGTTCTTCAGATTTCTTTGAATTAAGGTATTTTATCCTGATAAATACTCTCTGTCGAACAAATGAATAAATTAATTTTTTGGCAATAAGTGGTTCTTTTTCACATATAAAATTAGTTGTACGTTTTACAATTTTTGTTTTAATTTTGAATTGATCTTTATTTACTTTAACGAACCACTCATCCAAACGTTCAACATCACTTTGCCAAGAAGATGAGGGCTCAGTTAAGCCACCAAACGAAAGGCTTTGTACCCATGATGGCATTGCCTAAGAATGAAGGTTCGTTTTTCCTCTTTCAACTTCATTCTCTTACTTCTTTCACTAATATTCTGTTCAGGAGCCAATGGAAGATTAAGTGATGAAATAGCTAAAATATATACAATAAAACACTCATTTTTTTCGGGCAAGATTTCATTGACAACTTACCTGTTTCTTTGAGTCTTTTTGGCAATTTATTTGTTATCTGAGCTTCAATCATGTCTTCATATTGATCCAGCGCAAAATGTTTACTGCAGACACGTTTATTTTTTGGATCAAAGGGGCCATTTCTTCGACAAAGACGAACCCGTTGTTTTAACAACTTTTTTTTTGGGGGAAAGTAAAAATATTCCTTTTTCGCCCTTTCACTCTTACTTTTACAAGTAGCCACACTACAAATTGTTCCAGTTAGTTCTACGATAGAATATCAAAAAAGCATTTCAAATTATAGAGTAAAAATTTTTTCATTATTACCTGACTCTCCGCGATGAAAGAAATATAGTACTTAGTTGAATTGAATTCAAAATAGTATATAGATACACTAATAAAAATTATAAATAAAAACAACACGAAAACTTCAATTTAAACCACAATAATCAACAGTCGGTACAACAAAAGAAAACTACGGAAACTCGTAATATAACGCGTAACGGTCAGCCTCTAGCATACTGGTGACGTAGCCTGTGACGTATTACCCGCGATGTTGCCAGCAAAGTGAGGTAACCGTATTATTCTACAAACCGTGACCACTGGGCTCTTACGTAATCGTGTTATCTTATTTTAGTTCTGAGGAAGAAAGTTTGGAGTACCTACCTACTGAATAGGGTTGCCAATTTTCGAAAGGACTAAGCCGGGAGATTTTTTTAAGGAGTTTAGTAAGGAGGATGTTGAAGAAAATGTCAATCATTTATTTGTTTTTAATTTATATATAGGTACTCTGCTTCTGATATTTGACAGTTTCTTACCACAAAATCAAAATCATTAAAAATCGAAGTTTGATTAGTAGAGCGCGGTTGCGTATAATTTCAAAAAAACTGGAGAAATTAGTCACCCCGGGAAGTCGGGAGGTTGACCATTATTACCGGAGTCATCCGGGCAATCCGGGAGGGTTGGGAACCCAATAACTAAATATTTAGAAAATCTTCATGCAGATGAGTTTTATGATTTGTAAGAAATGTTCAGCGTGCAAAGTAAAATTGTGTTTGAAACATGACAAAAACTGTTTCATGTTATATTACGCAAAATAGGTTATATTGTTTGGTTATATGTTCCTACTGGTTATGTGGAGTGACCACATCCTGCAGGATAATCCTTGCGTTTTTCATCTTGAAATTTGTTTCATTTTCTTCGAGTATCTCTAATAAACCATTATCAAACTATACATAATATTTTTTCCAGAAAAAAATAATTTTGGTCGGAAAGGGTTGAATATTTATTTTATTTCAATATTATTATTTATTATTAAAGTAAATATACAATTAAATATTTTTTGAATATTGCAAGTGCCTACCTGTTACCATTTATTGATATCGAGCAAAAATAGGCAAAAAATTGCGTTTTTTGTATGGGAGCCCCACTCAAATATTTATTTTTCAAATTTTATCATTTATCGTTGAAGCTAAAATACAACTGAGTGTTTTGTGAATATTTCAATTACCTACCTGCTGTCATTCATTGATATTGAGCAAAAATAGGCAAATAATGACGTTTTATGTAAGGGAGCCTCCCTCAAATATTAATTTTTTTTAATTTTATTATTTATCATCAAAGTAAAATACAACTAAGTGTTTTGTGAATATTTCAATTACCTACCTGTTGGCATTCATTTATATCGAGCAAAAATAGGCAAAAAATTACGTTTCGCCACGAATGTCGTGGCGAAACGTCAACTTTTTAATAAAATCGAGTTTTTTGAGATTCAACAAGCCTGTTATTGCTAATAATTATCAAGAGATTATATATATATATATATATATATATATATATATATATATATATATATATATATATATATATATATATATATATATATATATATATATATATATATATATATATATATATATATATATATATATATATATATATATATATATATATATATATCTAATATATAAAATTCTCGTGTCACGGTGTTAGAAGTTAAACTCCTCCGAAATGGCTCGACCGATTCTCATGAAATTTTGTGTGCATATCAATTAGGTCTGAGAATCGGTCATAATCCCCCTAAATGTTGAGGGTGCAGCATTCGAAAATACATACAATCCTCAATTTTCTTCCCCCTACGATCAACCCCTATTTTCTATTCTTTAAACTCCTCCGAAATGGCTCGACCGATTCTCATGAAATTTTGTGTGCATATCGGTTAGATCTGAGAATCGGCCCAACATCAATATTTCATCCCCCTAAATAGTCAGGGTCCACCCCTTAATCTTTTTTTTCAATTTTTCAGACAAAAATTCCTGTTCTATTTTTTTATGATTTTTATAAATTTTTTGGTCAAAATTTTTTATTTTTATTTTTTTATGATGTTGCATTAAAAAATACATACAACTCTAAATTTTCATCTCTCATTTTCTATGCTGCTTATTCTACTCATAAATTTATTTTGTCACAATGAAATTATTTTTCTGACAATACAAATCATAAAAGTTTTCACGAAAACATTATTGCGCTGCTATCAATTATGTTGTATTTTTTGGCCCCATAAAGCAATATGACAATTTAAAAGTAATCTGGTTACTTCTGGGGAAATCTAGATTTTTACTGTATCCATTTTAGGTATATCATTTTATATAGCTTCCTAGGAAGCCGAACATCCTTTTATTGTGTTTCGTGCTGGCACACAGGAACATTAGTTCATTCTTAATGGCTCATAATATATTTAATAATCTTTTGTAATAAATACTACCCTGAGAGATGCTGAGAATAGCTTGTGTCTTGGGTACGTTACAATGTTATTTTCACCTAAAAAAGATTTCTGAAATCATTTCAACTACAGAAAAATGCAACAAGTTGACGAATTTTTTCCATTCTCTCTAATCATTTGTTCCTTATAAACCTGTGAATATAGGTACTTTAAACTTTTCGTGGGGAAGTAAATTAACTTGAACAAAAATAGAGGTAACTTTATGAAGTAATAAAAAACTAACTTTTCACTAGTTGAAATAAAAATATATTGAGTAAAAATATATTTGAATACTAGTACGAGATGAAGTCAATGTTATGACGATACGCGTTTACTCAATATAATTTTAGTTCAACCTGTGAAAAGTTAGTTTTTTATTTCTTTATAAAGTTATGAATATGAACTTTTACCAAGTAAATGCCAATTCAATTCAAAAATAGAGGTGTTTGTCACTGCAAATATTCATGTTTCAACCCGTGATAAAGAGAGTTTGTTTTGTACATTATGCTTGTTGTGAAAATATATATATATATATATATATATATATATATATATATATATATATATATATATATATATATATATAATATAATATTTTAAACAAATTTCCTCAAAGGTTTTAGGTTCTAATATTAACAGACCTGGCTGATATTTGACTGAATAAAACGTTTTCAATAACTGAAGACAGTCACATCCAGCAAAGATTTTATAGGACATAGTAATCTGTTTTTTTTAAATCTCAGTACTTCAAAATTTTTGTCATGAATTTCTTGACGAAACGTAAGCTATTAGAGAAATACGTTTTTCTAATTCAAATGACCTTTTATAAATATATATTATGTATGTATATATATATATATATATATATATATATATATATATATATATATATATATATCTATATATATATATATATACATATATATATATATATATATATATATATATATATATATATATATATATTTATATATATATATATATATCTATATATATATTATCTATATATGTAATATATACATATATATATATATATATATATATATATATATATATATATATATATATATATATATATATATCTACATATATATATATATATATATATATATATATATATATATATATATATATATATATATATATATACAGTGCTTTCATGATGAAAGGAACAAATTCATTAAAAAATTAGGTTTCTATTTCATGTTAAAATCCTCGGACAGGTCGATTAGTATTTTTATTTGGGCATTTTTCGCAATAAAAATTTTGTATACAGGGTGTCTCATTCAAGAGCTATGGCTTTGTCATTAGTTTTTTTAAAGGTAATACCCTGTATATTATTTCACTTTACAATTCTACGATAAATTCTTATCACTTTTTGTGAACATACCATATGCCTCAACTCGATGGATTGCCAGAAACGGAGATAGTGGGTAATGAGATTTACGATATGAAAACACACAAATGTAATTACTAATTTAATTTTTACATATGTTCAATCTGTTGTCCGTTTACTTCGAGACATTTTTGAAGTCGATTCAATGTTTCCCGTTGCACATTTTCAATTACTTCTGGACTGATAAGTCTTATTTCCTGCCTGATTCTCTCTTTTAGATCATCAATATTATTTGGTCTATTCAAATAAACTTTAGACTTCAAATAAC
>JARQZK010004472.1:0-10000 GCA_030704885.1 Cynegetis impunctata | reverse complement strand
ATCGGCTAACCCTCACGCATAAGAGCTACATTACTCTATCTTTTAGACTTTTTAACCATCTATCACCGTATCTGAGAGATTTATTAATGAAAAAGTACAAAATTAAAATTAAAACACTGTTGTTGGACCTATTCCCTTACTGATATTTAAAATAAAAACACTTGGCTTTAAGTTTCACAAATATATTTGTTAAACTTAAAGCCAAGTATAAAGTATAAACTTTAAAATAAAAACACTTGGCTTATGTTTCACAATATAAAAAATCTTTAGATACTGTACTTAGCAGTAATAAAAAGTCGACATGTTTCGAGCTATGAACTCATTATCAAGACTGACTACAGGAGAGTATTGCATCGTAATTTATAAAACAGACAAAAGCAAAGGTGATACCTGAAAATCAATTTGTTCGTTTACAAGGGGTAATTGTCTATTATGGGCGGAACTTATTTCGACAATTTCGAGAAGGTCAAGACGTTTACCCTTGTTACCTGAATGTAACAATTTGGTTTTGTTGAAATCCAGGAAGTGATTGAATTTTATACAATGTTCAGAGAAGCCAGTGGTATTTTTGTTTTGTAAAATTGACTTTTTATGTTCTTCAACACGAATATTTATATTCCTTCCTGTCTGTCCAATATAGAAAGCAGGACATTCGTCGCAAAATATTTTGTAAATACCACTGTTTTCTCCGATGTTAGATTTTTCTTTATTATTGACCAAGAATGACTTCAAGTTTCTTTTATTTGTACAAATTGTTTTAACGTTATTTTTCGATAGTCTGTTACAAATTTTGCTACTCAAATTAGGCACATAATTTATATATTCGTGTTGAAGAACATAAAAAGTCAATTTTACAAAACAAAAATACCACTGGCTTCTCTGAACATTGTATAAAATTCAATCACTTCCTGGATTTCAACAAAACCAAATTGTTACATTCAGGTAACAAGGGTAAACGTCTTGACCTTCTCGAAATTGTCGAAATAAGTTCCGCCCATAATAGACAATTACCCCTTGTAAACGAACAAATTGATTTTCAGGTATCACCTTTGCTTTTGTCTGTTTTATAAATTACGATGCAATACTCTCCTGTAGTCAGTCTTGATAATGAGTTCATAGCTCGAAACATGTCGACTTTTTATTACTGCTAAGTACAGTATCTAAAGATTTTTTATATTGTGAAACATAAGCCAAGTGTTTTTATTTTAAAGTTTATACTTTATTCTTTATGATGTTTCACCAAGTGATGTGCGAGAATTCAATCTCAGTTATTAAAGCCAAGTGTTTTTATTTTAAATATCAGTATTTAATCATGTTTCACCAAGTGATAAGCGAAACTTCTATATTAGTTATTCCCTTACACTGTTGAGGAATTTTTAAATTGTCAAATATAGTGTCTATGTATTTTTATATGTGACATCTTTTCTATTATGTTATTTTGAAATATTTTAAGTGAGCATATTGCTTTTACAAAATTTTATATTGTTACTGTATTTAATTTAAGGTTACATTACTTTGTTAAATTATTTTCAAACTATTTGTAAGCCTTGACGATGCTAAATCATTCCAAATGATAAGTAAGCAAATAAAGAATATTGTATTGTATTATACATTCACACAAATTTTGATAATTTCGTTCGACAACGGGAACAATTACACAAATTTCAGCTCATTCTATTCGATGGGAGCCGCTGGAAATGTCAATATGTACCGGGAAAAAGAAATACGTATAATATATATATATATATATATATATATATATATATATATATATATATATATATATATATATATATATATATATATATATATATATATATATAACGGAGAACGGGACATGAGATTATTCTGAAAATTTGGTTTCATGGGTAATTGATTTTGCTCTATCGATCTAAAATAATAGTGGCGCTGCGGCGTTGCCGCTTACACCAAAAAGTAGCAGCAACTATGAAATTTCAAATGAGACACCCTATATATTATTTAATTTTTTGCTTCTCTACCATTTTCCAATTGTTTTTGTATGATACTGCCCTATACCTATCTCCAGAGGTTTTCGAGAAATTAAATGGTTTCCTTATTTTTTTGTGCAAAACATAGCTTCAATTAATTTTTTTCCGACCCGGTCGGAAAACCAAATTTCGGTTGCCAACTCGCAAAATCGGTCTGCAACTACCGGTCGGCAATGCGAGTTGCAGTTGTTTTAATGCGTGCAACTCAAAATTGCCGATAAAGGTCGGCAATCATTGGTTGCCAACTCCGGTGTAAACGCGGCTTAAGAAAATATATTGTGGAAAACCATAGTATTATATAAGCAGAGATGTGGAACTTTTCATTTTCTTTTTTGTTGTAATGTGATAGCAATTTGCTAAATAAAGGATTATTATTATTATTATTATTAAAAAAATCGGATTATTTAGCCATATTTTGTATTAGGTAGCTATGAAATGTCAAGAAAGATGTCATTATGAAAATTTGATTTGAAAACAATCAAAATGGAACGCAATAACTATTCTCATGAAGTTATTTATTGTACATCGTCAATGTGACCAAATAATAGCAAGAACATGCAGAAAATTCAATAAAATGTATACCTATTGACAACCAATAAACGAGAGAAAATTTGTACGTTTACACAATAATTTTATCACTTATGTTATGTTATTTTACGTAACGCAAATTGTTTTTTATTAGTTTAATAAATTTCGTTTCGCTTTCAGTATTGACCCATAAGTGATAGAACTATTTTGTAAACGTACAAATTTGCTCTCGTTTATTGGTTGTCAATAGGTATACATTTTATTGAATTTTCTGCATGTTCTTGCTATTATTTGGTCACATTGACCATGTACAATAAATAACTAAAATCAAAACTTCATGAGAATAGTTATTGCCTTCCATTTTGATTGTTTTTAAATCAAATTTTCATAATAACATCTTTCTTGACATTTCATAGCTACCTAATACAAAATATGGCTAAATAATCCGATTTTTATAGAAACTTGCTTTTATTTCGGAAACCTGACTTTTTAGGTATAGGAACATGATACATCATTTGAAAGAAATTTCAATTTTCTTTCGAGATATTTAATAATATACAGGGTATTACATTTGAAAAATTCACTTTTTACCATTTTTGTATTTATCGTTAAAATCGCAAATTTTGAAGGGCCCTGTATAATGGAGAACAAAGTCCTTAGAATATTCCTAATACGTCGGAACTTGGTAAACTATTCCTAAAATTTCAGCGTCCTACGAATCTGAATACCTTAGTAATGAACATTTAATTGAAGCTATGTTTTGCACAAAAAAATAATGAAACAATTTAATTTCTCGAAAACCTCTGGAGATAGGTATAGAGAAGTATCATACAAAAACAATTGGAAAATGGTAGAGAAGCAAAAAATGAAATAATATATAGAGTGTCTCATTTGAAATTTCATAGTTTCTGCTACTTTTTAGTATAAGCGGCAACGCCGCAGCGCCACTATTATTTTAGATCGATAGAGCAAAATCAATTACCCATGAAACCAAATTTTCAGAATAATCTCATGTCCCGTTCTCCGTTAACCTCTAACCTACCATCCACCGTGAGTGACCCTGTATATATATATATATATATATATATATATATATATATATATATATGTATATATATATATATATATATATATATATATTTATTATATATATATATATATATATATATATATATATATATATATATTTATATATAACAGATATGAAAAAATTTTCGAAATTTGTGGTCTAGGAGGTCCAAAACGGATGCAAAAATTACTTCCGCACCTGACTGCTTTCTTTCGATACAATGCAATGGTATGTATTTTATGGGATAAATTACGACTAAAAATTGCTATGAATTTCAGCTACGAAATATATAACGTTAAACTTGTTTCGTTCAAAACTTGTAAGAATTCTTGATAACTACAAAAGAAAGTTTTCCACAAACAAAACTCAAAGAAAGAATTCTGGTTTCGTTGAATTCTTGAATCCTTTTTAAATGTCTTTGTCGATTATCATCCTGAAAGGAAAAATAAAACATGAAACGGACTAGTTGGCTTCGTTTCCTCAGACCGCTGGCATAAAGGAAACCAACATGAATTATTACAGTCCAACAATTTTCCATTTGAAGAACATTCGTGAGGATGCGAGTGAACTGTTCATGGAAGTTTTGAATCACTGTTTGATATCTGCCAATTACTAGTTCAAATAAAGGTATATTTATTGAATGTCGTCTAAATTATCGATGGAAACAGAGGTTTCGATAAAGAATAATTCTCTCGATTCTTACTCGAAATTGTAAGTAACAGCATTGTTTGTAATTCTTATGACAATCATCTGGTATTGCATCTTCATTCATATATATATATATATATATATATATATATATATATATATATATATATATATATATATATATATATATATATATAATAAAGTATAAATATTGAAATAAAAACACTTGGCTTATGTTTCACGAGTTATGAACTCATTATCAATACTGACTACAGGAGAGTATTACATCCTAATTTATAAAACAGACAAAAGCAAAGGTGATACCTGAAAATCAATTTGTTTACAAGGGGTAATTGACTATTATGGGCGGAACTTATTTCGAGAATTTCAAGAAGGTCAAGGCGCTTTCCTTTGTTACCTGAATGTAACAATTTGGTTTTGTTGAAATCCAGGAAGTGATTGAATTTTATACAATGTTCAGAGAAGCCAGTGGTATTTTTGTTTTGTAAAATTGACTTTTTATGTTCTTCAACACGAATATTTATATTCCTTCCTGTCTGTCCAATATAGAAAGCAGGACATTCGTCGCAAAATATTTTGTAAATACCACTGTTTTCTCCGATGTTAGATTTTTCTTCATTATTGACCAAGAATGACTTCAAGTTTCTTTTATTTGTACAAATTGTTTTAACGTTATTTTTCGATAGTCTGTTACAAATTTTGCTACTCAAATTAGGCACATAATTTATTGGGAAGTATTTTTGTTCTTCATTAATAGGTTGCGTGGGGTATATTGAATGCAACAGATACTTTATTCTTTTTTTCCACATGAGCTTGTCGATAAGACTTACTATCTATCATATTGTCTATTATTATGGGATCATAATTATTATTTACGGCAATTTGTTTAATTATATTTTTCTGGATGTTAAAATTGGCGTTTGAAAGTGTAATATTTACTAAACGATGTACCATACTATTGAAAGGTGCCATTTTGTCTTGGAATTGATGTAGGGAAGTACTATGGATGACGCTATCAGTGTGTGATGGTTTGCAAAAAATTGAAAAATTATGTTTGTTATCTACTTTTATTATTTTCAAATCCAAATAGTTAATTGAGTTATCTTTTTCCATCTCTTAAGTGAATTTTATATTAGGGTGTAAAGTGTTAATAAATGTTTCAAAGCAGTCAAATTGCCTAAGAGTACCAGTGAAACAACAAATAATATCATCCACATATCTAAACCAATTTTTTTTTTTACGTCCGTGTGAGAGGTAAACTCTTTTATAGACTACCTTGAGAGTATCCCGCACGCATTCTCAGGGTGTGTGTGAGACTCCGGATGTTACTGGTTAAGCCGCGGTCACACTAGGCTGTTTAGCAGCCGCTACTAACCAGCCGCTGGCAATACCGCCAGCAGCCAGCTGGATCTGAAGGGTTCACATTATAAACCTACTAGCCGCTAGTACATTTGGGCTGCCCAGAACCACACCAGTCTAGGTTTGTAAACGTCATCTGCTCCCGCACCACTGTTCTTAGACTTTTTCACTTTATAAACTTCATTTCGATACGTATCGCGTAAAATTTTTATTTTTTCTTCAATGGGGCCAATTCTGCTTTAAGTCCTTGTTCTTCAAGTTTTTTCAGTAACTCCTTGTAAGCCGAATCTTTGGCATTTCTGTTGATGTAGTCTGCAGTCGAAGCGTCCCACAGGCATGGATAATTTCGAAATATATCTAGGAATGTAATTATGCCTTTACCTGACCACTTGTTGCTTTCAACTATATTCACTGTTAATCGCAAAAATAAATAGAAAATACAGTAAACGAACCCAACACTGCAAAACAAACTAGACACGTGTTAATTCACCAGCCGCTTGTTAGCTACTAGGGGTTCACATTGGCTGTCTGGCGCCAGCGAGGAGATCACGTGACTGCCAGCTGAGGGTAAGCAGCGCTCAAAAGTTAAACATGTTCAACTTCTGATTGTAGCTAGTAAACACCAGCCCGCTGGCATTTACCAGCCGCTAGTGCTGGGTCAGACTAGGCTGCTTGCTGGCAATATTACCAGCGGCTGGTTAGTAGCGGCTGCTAAACAGCCTAGTGTGACCGCGGCTTTACTCACTAAAAAACCTTCCTTGGAGTAGTTCTTCATCTTGCCCTCACAGCGTCCCTTAACAAATGAGATGAGCTGCAAGCGGCCTCTATAGTTCATGGGACCTGATGACTCGAAGTGACCCGAGCAACACTGCTTTCTGCATTCTGCGCGTCAATATATCGGCCAGAAATCTGCATGCCGGAATAATTTTCAGTTCTGTCACATAGTTAGCTTTCATTCCGCCTAGACAACCTATGATTAGTACGACCATCCTAACTTTATGCCCTGGGTATAGTGTCCTCAGCTCGAACATAAAATCTCTGTATTTTTCCCTTTTCTGTTCTTCTTTCATCACCACATTATTTTCGACAGGGGACGAAAACTCGACAAAAAACAATTCTCTGAGCTCTTTGTCCAGTAGGACTATATCTGGCTTTATTTCGTGCATCTGCCGAGTTGTTGGAAATACACGTATCTAAACCAATTATTATTATTGTTATTATTAACCAATTTTTTAATATGTTTATTAATTTATACCATCCATCGGCCCAATCAATCCAAGATTTATATTCAATTATGTTTCAATAGATTCGCTTCATTCAATTAATTTCTTAATGGACTGCACGAAAAGCAAAACGCGAGAACCCTCTCAACTTTTTCTGAAGCAACAGAAAAGCACACTTTATCACCGAATACATTCCATCGGAATTTTCCACTCGCTTCGTAGGTGATCCAATTTTTTCATTTCTTTCTTCCTGTCATATTGAACTCAACCAGATGAACGCTCCCGCCTCGCTGTGTCGATAAAGATGATTGAAGGCATGAAAATTTATTCAGAAAATTTCAATCATGCGGGAATTGAAATCGGTTTACATCATAATCCCATATTGAAATGGAAAAAATTGGTTCCTTAGTATTTATGGATATATTGGATGCTCATTTCTTATTCAGACGATTCATAAATATGAAAATAGAAGCAATAAATAAGCGGATTATGATGCACCTTACCCGAAAACAGTTTTGGCTATACAATAATTATATTATTTTGTCCACGACTATACTATAAATCATTCATTATACGTGTGCTTCCTGAAGTATAATTATACCTATTATTCACTAGTGTGTATAATGGTTTATTATACACTGCATGACGTCACACTCGAAACGTATGTCCAAACTTGAGACTATCATTCACATTGTTAGGATAGAATTGTTATTAGATTTTTAGGTTTTATGTAACTAAGATAACTTTTAGGCAAATTATTAAACTAATATTGAATATAATGCCCAACTTATTTACTCTAATAAATTATCTATTTCATTTCTATCAGAGTGAAAGAAAGAAATGGAATCGATGTCAAGTGAAATAGTTGACGTTTACGTGAGTATGCAGTTTTCAGTGAACACAGAAAATGTTATGTCAACGCTTTTGATAACTATTTTTATTGTTGAAAATGCAGATTATTACTAATTTTTTCGATGAAGTCGTGGACAAAGTATAGTATTCTACTCGCACAAAATTACAATTTTTCACTCGGGTGAATTCTTCACCCTCGTGAAAAATAGCAATCATTTTGTGCTCGTTGAATAATATACTATTATTTTTCACTCGTATATCAGGTATTTGTTGATTTTACCTGAGATACGGTTGCTATCAATACACTCATTATGCCCTAGGGCGTTATGAGCGAGCGTTATGGATCATAACGCCCGCTCATTGTACGCGGAGAAATGAAGCAACTTCCATTGATTAAATACTTCATAATTCTTGTCGTATACAACTCTGGATTTCTCCGGCAATTAATTATTCGCAGCTTTGGCTGCATTTTCTATGATATTCTTGGGTAAATTCATTTTCTTTTCCATTATTTCTGTGGGACTACAGAAAGAAAGCAGCAGTGACATTCACTAAATATGATGATAAAAATATTCACAAAAGTCAAAATATCAACAAATGACATGCCTTCTATGAGAAGGAAAATGGAAAGTAGAGGAGCAACGAACCGATTTTAAAATCGATTTTTCATTATAATAATATAATTGTTTCGTGAAAAATAAAATCTTGTCTGCACCACGTGCGTTACTAGATCCTAACGCCTATCGGGCGTTAGGATCTATATAACGCACTTGGTACATAAATAACTATTAATAAAACCTGTAGGATATATTGCCGATATAGTATTTCACTGGGTTGCTATCTCATTGATTCAACTTATTTCAAAGTTGTAACGTGTAAATTCTCCGCTTAACCGCCGCCACTGAATTCTTCATCGAAATACCGTGATTCGCGCTATCAAATGATACCTCACTTTTGTTTCACCGATGAATAATAGACTCGTCCAATTTTGAATGACTTGCGTACGACGAGAATATCGAGATAGCGTCGAATTTGCACGTGAAACATCGTTCTCTTTTGGCAGGTATCCGTTGAAGATACAACATCGTCAAGAGTCAAGTAATATTCAATATCTATTAAACGAATATCCAGTTTATTAAAATTATTAAGTATCTGTGGCGTCTGATAGACGTCGCCTTGGCTGGAGCTAGGAAGCATTTTGATTGGAACTAAAAACCACTTTGGCTGGAACATTTAACAGAAGCCACGATATAACCGCAGCTAGAACTACGAAGCAACTAGGGACGAAGATTTCCAAGTGTGGGGAAAAGATTGGGCAATCACAAGAATACAATCCACCTATAATATAATCAATAAAACGTCGATAGAAAATTAAATAGAAAAACAGATAAGTCTCTTTGTATATGTAATAAGAAAGTAGTGAATACCTTCGTTTTATATCTCGTTATTATTTCTGAAAACTAACTAGAACCTATATATGGGTGCATCAGAACAACAGTGGTTCAAGTCCAAAATTTTGATTTTCTTTTTTATTCTCGATTCAGTACCCCCAATACGGTTCCTTTTCAGAGCAACAAAGATCCAAGTCCACTCCTCAATAGTTGCCTTTAAAATACCACTAGATTGGTATTGCTGTGAATTAAAAATGAAAATGTTCAGAGCAAAGGTGATTCAAGTCCTATTTTTCCTGTCAGGACACGTATTGCTTCAATTAGTGGATGTGACAATGTGACTAAAAATTCAGTTAATTAACTGAATATTCAAGTCATCAAATTCAAACGTGGACAAGCATTTTCTTCATTATTTAGACAGATTGTCTCAAATGTTATGGACTTTTAGAGATTTTCTTAATGAAGAAGTGCGTTGTAAAGAAATTCACATCTTTAGCAGCGGTAAATCGTGAGCCTCTGTACATGCAACGACGAGCCATAACTTTAGTAAAGAAGAACGAAAAATAATAGCTTCTATCTTTTATACCACCTATTTCTCATCAATTCTATAAAAATCTTCCTGTTAAAATTAATACAAGAACTATCTTCCAAGATGGTCAGGATTAGAGTAGGTAATCAGTTGTTGAGTGATGAAGAGTTCAACAACGAATACCAATTCGACAAATAGATTAGCTAGTTTTTTTAATATTCATGTTAAAATTGTTTTTTGATATAAATTTTATTTTACTTACTTGTTTCAGTCTAAAAACATCTGTGCAATCCTAATACACACAAATTTGAATTTGTGACTCTACAATTCAAATTTATTTTCTGTAAAATTGTAAAAGAATGTTTTCAGAG
>JARQZK010004471.1:177500-186103 GCA_030704885.1 Cynegetis impunctata | reverse complement strand
TAAGCCTCTGCAGCGTTGCCAATGTTTATATACAATCTTGAAATGAATGAAATGCAGTAAGCAGTAAATGTAAATACCTTCTATCGTAATTAATAAATTATATTATATAATGTAGGTCGAATAGCCGCCCCTGATATATATAATATAGGGTTTTTCGTAAAAAGGGAGCTCCGTTGCTAGGATAGATAGAACAATTGCAAAATAAGTTGGGTTTGGTAAATGAAAAATTTTCGTAACGGCATTCGTTTTCAAGATACAGGATATTGAAAACAAAAAAATTATTCACATTTCTTACAATTATGTCGAAACTACTGGCAACATTGTGATGAAATTTTGTACGAATATGTTTTGGAAGCTGACACATCTCGTACATTTGTTTTTATATCTGCCTTTCCCAGAGGGCGCTAGTTATACGGTTCGTACCGAATAATTTTTATACATTACTTTTTTGGGGTGAAATTTTCTAGTGCAAATTTTATGTTATCTCGAATACCATTCAATTTTACACCAAAAACGGACTCCTGGTAAAACTCGATACTGTGTACCGATTTTGAGATATACTATATATTTTCCTAACACCCTGTTATATGTATATTATATATATATATAATATGATATAATATATATATATATATATATATATATATATATATACAGGGTGTCCCGTAAATAACACGCCAGAGTGACACTGGAGGTAGATTGGCTTCAGGTCAACTTCAGATAAAATCAACATGACGCATAGTAAAAGTTTTCTGGTTTTCGAGATATTGCCACTCTTATGTTTTTTTCAAAAATCTTATACTTTTTGGTCATTTTCTCGCCTTTTTTGAATATAAATAAGTTCTAAACTCATGGTTTTTCTTTCTTGTGCTATCATCAATATATAGTTGAGGCAATCGACCTAGTCATTTCACTAAAAACTAGCTCGCTAACCTCAAAAAAATTAAGTTGTTTCAATTTAATTTTTAATCCGAAAAACCTTAAGTAAAAGTTTTGACTATTTACTGTGAAAAAATAAATGTACCAAACAGAATCAGCAAATGATCTTAAAAACTAGCCTATTTAATGCTCTTTCGAAAGCGGTATAACATTTGTGGTTTTTTTCTTTCAAAAGTCTAAAAATTCGCAGATTTTTGTCAATTGAAGTCGTGCTACTTGCGAAATACACTGCGCCCGCAAATTTAGACGTATAGCTTATATATTTCCTAAGTTTTGACTGAATATTTTTCTCAGGCGGTTATCCGAGTTTGAATGAATTTTTATCACCAAATAGTAAGCTCCGTTCTTTGAGAAAATGTAATAGTTATAAAAGATGGATCAAAAAAAAATGAATAAACTTATTGTACAGGGTGTTTGAATAGCGACATGTTTTTCTTCGTCCAAGTTTTACATCCTTCTGCGGGCAATATCGGGTAGCTCAGGCAGAAAAAAAAATAGACGGTTATAATAATCGTATGACTTCTGAGTAATTTGTTTTTTCAATTGTTTATCTTGAGCCACTTCGAAAGATATTCATGTTTTTATAATTCTCACACTTTTTCAAACGAAATTTTTAAAAAACTTTTTTTTGTTAATTTGCGAAGAAGGCTGGTGGTATTCAAAATTTCTTTACGAGCAGAAACTGTGTTTATTTTGTTTTGTATATTCTTCCATACTACAAGTCTGGGCTACCGATATTGCCCGCAGAAGGATGTAAACTTGGACGAAGAAAACATTTGTCGCTATTCAAAACACCCTGTACAATTAAGTTTATTCATTTTTTTTTGATCATCTTATAACTATTACATTTTCTCAAAGAACGGAGCTACTATTTGGTGAATAAATTCATTCAAATCGGATAACCGCCTGAGAAAATATTCAGTCAAAACTTAGGAAATATATAAGCTATAACGTTAAATTTGGCGGCCGCAGTGTATTTCGCAAATAGCACGACTTCAATGACAAAAAATTGGAATTTTTAGACTTTGAAAGAAAAAAACCACAAATGTTTATACCGCTTCGAAAGAGCTTTAAAATAGGCTAGTTTTTTAAGATCATTTGCTGATTCTGTCTGGTACAATATTTTTCCCACAGTAAATATTCAAAACTTTACTTAAGGTTTTCGGATTAATTAAATTGAAAACAACTTAATTTTTTTTTGAGGTTAGCGAGCTAGTTTTAAGTGAAATGATAGGTCGATTGTCTCAACCATATATTTGATGATAGCACAAGAAAGAAAAACCATGAGTTAGAACTTATTTATATTCAAAAAAGGCGAGAAAATGACCAAAAAGTATAGATTTTTGAAAAAAAAAACATAAGCAGTGGCAATATCTCGAGAACCAGAAAACTTTACTAAGGTCATGTTGATGTTATCTCTGAATTGACCTGAAGGCCAATCTACCTCCCAGTGTTCACTCTGCGGGTGTTATTTACGGGACACCCTGTATATATATATATATATATATATATATATATATATATATATATATATATATATATATATATATATATATATATCTTTATATATATAGATAATATATATATATGTATATATATATAAAACAAAGCAAAGTTATCGGTCTAGCCCCGCATATGTCGAAGCAGCCGTTGACACGTGTTTCGGACTCTTTGGTCCTCATCCAGAACGGCGTAGCCAAGTATGCGATGAAAACCACGCATACTACGCCATTCTGATGAGGACCAAAGAGTCCGAAACACGTGTCAACGGCTGCTTCGACATATGCGGGCTAGACCGATAACTTTGCTTGTTTTATATACTATTTCCCCGCGATAAATTTCCTCTTTGTATATATATATATATATATATATATATGCATATTTTGATTTGATTTGATTTGAAAGTTCTCGGAATGAACAACAATCCAATTGTCTTATTGACTCTAAGTCACAGATTCTCATATGCTGTCCAAGTTAGGTGATTGGATGAATTCTCTATATTCTCTGAACATTCCCAAGTTAAATGGACTGAGAAACATAAATGAAATAGAAAATCAATCCCACTTAGACTTCGAAACTTGACTTATAAATTCATAAAATAAATTCTAATTTGATCTAAAAGTTGGAATGAAAGCTTTAACAACTTTCTACACTTTCAAGCGCTCAGTAAACTGTTGTTTCTTATCTTTTAATTAGACGTTGAAAGAAATAATTGTGCATATAGTTTGTTGTTTGGTATCTCAGTCAAAAGATCCTGTGTGATATTTGAATATGTAGGTTAAATATTTATATATATATATATATATATATATATATATATATATATATATATATATATATATATATATATATATATATATATATATATATATATATATAAGCGGGGGTCCTACAGTCTATGCCGCATCCCGCTTTTCGTTCGCCACTTCTTTCTATCATTCCAGTCATCTTCCTCAATAGCTCTATCTCTCATACTATTTGTAATTCCTTCTCTCCACTGTGTTGTTGGTCTTCCTCTCCCTCTTCTGCTTTGTGGTATGTACTCCAAAACTCTCTTCTGCCATCGTGTACCGTCTATCCTCATAACGTGCCCGTACCATAGTAACCTATCACGTTTTTCACTCTTCTGCGTTGTAAGAGAACCCGCCCAGCTTTTCTTTCTTATCTCTTCGGTGTTCTAATATGTTTGCAATCTGGAAACTCTACAAGATCTTCTCAAGAAGTCCATCTCTACTGTGTCTATGCTCCTTTTTTCTTTTCCTGGAAATTGCGCAAGCATGTCACATCCATAAGTTAAAATAAGCTCTACCAACTGTCGTGTAGACTTGTCATTTTCGTACGAAAGTTTCCCATCAGGCTGCCTGACCACAGTAAGAGAGTTCCTTCAACAAGCGACCAGCTCTTTTACCTTCCTGTGTCCTATTTTTAATATCCTTTTTTGTTGTTCCATCTTCGGAGATGATACTCCCCAAATATTTGAATTCTCTGCACCTTTTAAGCCCATGCACTTGTAAATCCAGATCTTCCTCCCTCGTGTCTCCTATCCTCAAATATTCCGTCTTACTCACATTCACACTCAACCCCCATCCTCCATACTCATCTTTCAGCTTTCTGAACATGTTATCTATGTCGTTTTCGTCACCTGCTACAATTACCTGGTCATCGGCAAAGAGAAGAGTTGTCAGAATCTCATCCTGAACTTGTACCCCCATTCCGTATGTTTTCCTTTTCCAATCTTTGAAGGCTTCTTGAATATAAATTTTAAATAAGGTAGGTGATATGCTGCATCCCTATTGAATTAGTCAAGCACGGACCAGATATACTACTTGAAATGATTGCAAAACTGTTTAATAAATGCTTGTTAAACTGTGACAGAAGCCACAGTATCTGGCGAAACAATTGCCATGTTTAACAAAATATAGTGAAAATCAAAAACTCAAGTTATATTTCCGTTATTGTCATGGATCTTCACCAAGTATCTTTATTAAATAAAACTTATAACTTAAATAAAATCTTATAACAAAATGTTGTGTAAAATTTAATTGTCAAAAAATAACAACATTCAACTTTTTTTGCACGATTTCAACAGTTTGAAAAACACTTGAGCACGAGAAGAAATTTGATTTCCCAGTTTGACTATTTTTTTCCCGTTTTCCTTCAAAAAAACCTGAACGTATCAATTTTCTCCGACAGGCTAACGTTTCAACATCTCCATGGACCGATTTACCCATAAATCAATACTGAATTCCCGGATATCAATTCACGTGGCACGTAAGGCCCCAAGAGAGTTCCAAACGAATTTGTTCTTGAATGAAATTTTGACGTAAGGGCTAATTGATTCGTATACATGTTTGTTATTTTCCTTCAATTGTTTTCGTCTCTTCAATAAGGCTAAAAATAAATAATGTTACGTTTCCTGTTCGTAATAATGTACGGAAATATAATTTAGCTTCATGTAACTGATTTTGAGTAGTGTTTTATTCGAAAATAACACATAGGTATACACATACTATAGTATGTGTGTATCGAAGAAAAGTAGTTAGATGCTGGAGTAGTATTTTTATCCGTTTTAGACCTCCTAGACCATTATTTTCGAAAAAATTTTCATGTTTTATATATTATAATATAATATCAATTTATTCATAATAATTTCCAATACAGTCAATTGTTGATGCCAGTAATTTAAATAAAGATTCTTAGATTTACTTCTGGCACCTTGTTGACACAACAATTGAACATATTCAAAAAACTTCTCGAAGAACTTGAGCTTGGATATATGTGTGTACACAATTATAATCTTATATATCAAGTTGGAAAAATTCAGATAAACAAAATCGATTCTATGAGAGTAACAACAGAAAAACAAACTCTGAAAAATTCCAAAAGAAAAGAAAAACCAATCAACGAACCAAAATCAAAAATAATCAATCAAAAAGTGTGTGAATGAATCTCCGACTCAACTGAAATAACCATTGCTTCGTCCTATTCTTCAAACTATGGGAGCTCTGAGGACTTTTCATATAATCAGGCATCACATTGTTAATCTTCGGTACCTACTGTATAAATGATAAATTTCTTCACATTAACCTTACTTAATTTCAGGGTTTTTGCAATTCGGTGACTTTGTTGTCTTGTTTAATAACCATTTGAGAATAAATCCAATATGTGTGAATTCCTCGAGGTATAAAATACCATACATTTAACAAAACTAAATTGGAATTTACTACGTTTATTATCACAAAATATTTTGAAAATTATAACACTGCGGTTGCAATTTCGGTCACTAGACCATCATCGGGCAGATTGAGTTAAGAACTGAATACAGAATAATTATAGATTTGCGCTTACGGTTGGGAAACACCAACAATCTTTTTCGAAAAATAAAACGGATTCAACGTTTTCAAATCATTGCCGTGAAAACCACCACCCATTTCCACAAATAGATAATTTTCAAATCATGCACGAATTACCGAAAGGAACCAAACTTACTTACTTAGAATCATTAGAAATTTTTAAACTCAATAATAATGCAAAAGATATCTTGCT
Source organism: Cynegetis impunctata (assembly GCA_030704885.1). Taxonomy (NCBI): domain Eukaryota; kingdom Metazoa; phylum Arthropoda; class Insecta; order Coleoptera; family Coccinellidae; genus Cynegetis; species Cynegetis impunctata. Next base: position 180,118 of record JARQZK010004471.1, on the reverse strand, counting down.
GAACGACCAGATTGACTTGATATATTCTCCTATATTTAGTGTATTTAAACAATAATGACTTTTCTAAGAACATTGTATTGTACCAATTTGTGAAATTCACTCGATTAGCCCTTCTTGAAGTATGTTCCCATACATTTAACATATAGCTGCCTCGGGTCAAGAATTTTGTGCACTGTATAGAGTTTTTCGGTTGGATATCTGACAGGTTTTTGGAAAAGGATTTTCAAAATGAGTTTTTGCAACGTTTCAATAGCTGTATAATATTTATTGTTCAGTGCTCCCCAAGATAAGATGCCGTATTGCAGAATGGACTGTACCAGCGAGTAGTATAATAAATATCTCTCCCCATTATTCTATACATCACTGAACATATTCAGTGTATACAGTATTTTCCGCAATCTCTTGTGTATTTCACTGATGTGTATATCCCACCTCAAATAATATATATATATATATATATATATTATATATATATATATATATATATATATATATATATATATATATATATATATATATATATTTATACACGATTGTTCGGCACATGAAGCACCAATATTTCTTGGGGTATTTTTGGTGTCATTTGCTACCTTTTCTCTTTGGACCCTGGGTCCTAAGACTCACGGTTAAGGAGATATAATTTTTTTTCTGCAATTTCCCGAAATTCCGCTTTCAAACCCTTTCACAGTTACTTAACCTGTGAAAGGCAAATTTTTTCAACTGAATATTCTGTATGGTGTGCTTGTTCAAATAGTTAATAGTTTTCATTACAACTATTGGTACCAAAGACGCATACGAGGATTTTTATTCCACAAAATTAGTGATTTTGTGAAAATGACTAAAAACTTAAAAATTGAATGTTGAAAAAAGTAACAACAATTGAGAGCTTCACTCTCCTTTGAAAACTTCTTTACTTAATAAACTTTCTAACGGTATACTAAACATTGATAAGAAAAAAACATTTCTGCTTCAAATTGAGGATATTCTTTCTGGAAGACGGAAAAGTCTCCAAAACATTTTTGATTAACAATCAGAATTTAACTTTCGAAACCAACACCTCTTGAAATACAATCATTAAAAACAATGAACGAAAATTAGATACAAATAATAAATCATGAGTTCAAAACTTAAGTGTAATTCATGACCTATATTTTATATAGGTCTGATGGGTAGACATTTTCATTGTGGAATTAGAAAACATGAAAGGAGTTACGTTAATAATAAGAGCGACCCCAATTACTCAAACCATTTAATAGAACAAACTCATAATTTCAACTATAATTTCAAAGTTTTAAAACATAATTCTATAGATCTTTTACTCAATGATCAAATTGCACTTAGTATTTAACCTTTATCAAACCTGGTTTTTGAAACCTCGTAATAGTTAAACACTCCAAAGGGCCAATTCTGTAAACAACTGTTAAATTTTAAAGCATGGTTAAAAATTAAACTATCCGCTAACTTCATTTTACTATTCTGTATGCATCATAAGCTTTAAAATATTAACGGAAGCCGCTTAATTTTAGCCGATATATGTTAAAATTTAAAACCTATACAGACTAAGACTTTAAAACATTTTTGATAGTGGAAACTTTAACAAATACAACCGAATCGATTTAAATTCAAGTGAATAATATAGAAATGGCTTTAATATTTGATGTCTTATTAATGAATGAGGAAATTCGAAATCATAGGAACGCAGTTAAGTAAGTTAATTTTGGGGTTATGGTAAAATTATTATGTTACTCACAAATCAAATCTTTTTTACGAAACAGTATATGAGAATTCATAGAAATTTGAGAGATAATTCAAATCCTTTCGAATTACCTGATAAAATATTCACTAAGCTTTTAAGACTTGATAAAGAAACTTGTCAATTAATAATACATTCAATATCTGAACATATGCATGATAGTCAAAGATCAACATTTGTTCCTAAACATCTCCGCATACTATGTACTTTGCATTTTCTTGGTCATGGCAGTTACCAGACACCTACAGGTCAGCTTCATCAAATTGCATTGAGTCAGCCAATGGTCAGTCGCAGTATTGCAGAAGTTACAGATCTTATAGTCAATCATTTATTACATAGGTACATTATATTTCCTGTTGGAGAAAACAGAAATAGGGTACAGGAGACTTTCAATGAAGAGTTTCCTCATTTTAGTGGGTTATGCGGTGTGATTGACTGCACTCATATAAAAATTACATCTCCTCCTGTTAATCATGCTGTGCATCCTGCTGCGCCATATTACTGTCGCAAAGGATACTACAGCATAAATACGCAAATTATTTGTGATGCCAACAAATTAATTCTTAATATAAATGCCAGATTTCCTGGTTCAACCCAAGATGCTGCAATATGGCTTAGTTCTCAAGAAAAGACCTTGATAAAAATCACAATTGGTTAAAGTTATAAATATTTTTCCCTTACCATCTAATGTCAGTTGAAATATATTGACCTTGGACCGAATGGCACGTAATTAGCAACAAAAGTCGGCAGCAGCCGTATTCCCCCCAAATATAGGAAAATTAGGATTTATATTATAAATGTAAATGTCAGGAAAATTAATTAATTAAAGCCAGGGTTGAAGAAGGCTGCAAAACCTTATAACTTC
>JARQZK010004471.1:0-175000 GCA_030704885.1 Cynegetis impunctata | reverse complement strand
TTATTTTATGCACCTACCTCCCTTTCATCCTACATTATATAATATAATTTATTAATTACGATAGAAGGTATTTACATTTACTGCTTACTGCATTTCATTAATTTCAAGATTTCATAACAACAGTGGCAATGCTGCAGAGGCTTAATAAGATATAGACTCGTTCATTATTCCATATGCCGTGCCAGAGAGAAAAGAAAACGCTGCGAAATCGTTGGAAAGCATTAATCGTAGTGACTAGAGGACGAAAACAGTTTGTTTATTTATTTTGCTCGCGTATTGTTTCAAAATGAGTTCGGTTACTGAAGTTGATTTCAAAAATTTCAATGCTGACTTAGTGGAATATTTGTTATCCCATAACTTTAGTGCACTTATGACGATAAAGTTTTAATGAAAACATTGCGACCTACCCCGGAATTAAACAATTTGGTGCAGCGTAATAAAAATCAGAATCGCGGTTTTAATATCAGAAATTATGAGAGACATACTTGGCTAACCGGATCACAGGTAAAAATAAATTATTTTGTTGGCAGTGTTTACTTTTTACTAGGGAAAATGTCTCTGTTTGGCATTAGCATCTATGCAGGAATTATTAAAAAATAGATGTCTATACCAAAGAATTTATTTAAATTTTGTTTGTTTAGGTCTAAATGTATATTTTATTATTTTATTTTGTTGTTATTTTATTAAGTTTTGTTTGACTTTTCTGACAAGAATTTTATTTCATTCTAATTTTTGGAGGGGTCTATTTTATTTCTGGCAAGAAAAAAGTCTCACCTTCCCGTTGGTTCTTGCTGGGCAACAATTGATTAATTCCTCGAATAGGTACCTATTTAATATTTTAGGGTGCTTGTTTTACTTTGATTTTCTTTAAATTATAAGGCGGTTGGCCTTGAAATCCTAAAAATTCTCGCCTATGGTGTATTTTTTAACACCTCTTGTAGCCTCCTTAAACCAACACCTCACGAGCCGCCACTGATATATATATATATATATATATATATATATTTTTTTTTTTAACTTTATTTTATTCACATATATTGCCTCAATAACAATTAATATACATTTCAGTAATTAAACTGTCTGCATTACATTTAAAATTAAATTATCCAGATCATAAAATATGCTGGTCTCGTAAACAGTATCTTTGAAAAAACCCACACAATACATTCACATTTTTCATCTAACATACCCAAATACAAAAATAAATAAAATAAAACACGATGCGCCAATGGGCTGTACTGAAAAGAGTCTATTAATATATTTTCTTCTTCAGGTTTCATCTGTGTACGCCTTTCGGATTTTCCTCTTAAATAAATTCATATTTACACTGTCAGTGAAGTTCTTTGGTAAGGAGTTATATGTTTCCATGCTTTTTGTTATGAGGTTTCTGAGGCCAATATTGGTTCTCTCTGGTTCCAAAAAGATATTTGAGTGCGTACGTGTGTTATAGTCGTGTTGTTGATTCACGAAGTTAAAAGATGTATTACACTTAAGATTTTTCTTGATTACACTGTATATATATTTACTCTTTTCAATCTGTAATAATTGTGAAATGGGTAATGTGTAGAATATTAGTTATGTCATATATTACTTGTGATGATGTAGTGTACTGAAATCTAAATTAAAAAATATATATATATATATATATATATATATATATATATATATATATATATATATATATATATATAAACTTTAAAATAAAAAACACTTGGCTTATGTATATATAGAAATCCCACTTTCACAGATACTTTAATTCACAGCGACAGTAACCAACACATTAAAATAAAACTCAGTGCTTTTCATTCGTTCATACATAGGTTGTTCACGATTCCATTATCGGAAACAAATTTTCAAACTGAAGTTAATACAATTAAATTATTAGCCATCAATAACGGTTACAATGAAAGTCTTATCGACAAGCTCATTGGGAAAAAACGAATAAAGTATCTGTTGCATTCAATATACCCCACGCAAACTATTAATGAAGAACAAAAATACTTCCCAATAAATTATGTGCCTAATTTGAGTAGCAAATTTGTAACAGACTATCGAAAAATAACGTTAAAACAATTTGTACAAATAAAAAAACTTGAAGTCATTCTTGGTCAATAATAAAGAAAAATCTAACATCGGAGAAAACAGTGGTATTTACAAAATATTTTGCGACGAATGTCCTGCTTTCTATATTGAACAGACAGGAAGGAATATAAATATTCGTGTTGAAGAACATAAAAAGTCAATTTTACAAAACAAAAATACAACTGGCTTCTCTGAACATTGTATAAAATTCAATCACTTCCTGGATTTCAACAAAACCAAATTGTTACATTCAGGTAACAAGGGTAAACGCCTTGACCTTCTTGAAATTCTCGAAATAAGTTCCGCCCATAATAGTCAATTACCCCTTGTAAACGAACAAATTGATTTTCAGGTATCACCTTTGCTTTTGTCTGTTTTATAAATTACGATGCAATACTCTCCTGTAGTCAGTCTTGATAATGAGTTCATAACTCTAAACATGTCGACTTTTCGTTACTGCTAAATACAATATCTAAAAATTTTTTATATTGTGAAACATAAGCCAAGTGTTTTTATTTTAAAGTTTATACTTTATTCTTTATGATGTTTCACCAAGTGATGTGCGAGAATTCAATCTCAGTTATATATATATATATATATATATATATATATATATATATATATATATATATATATATATATATATATATATATATATATATACTGAAATTGAATTCTCGCACATCACTATATATATATATATATACCTATATATATATATATATATATATATATATATATATATATATATGTATATATATAAAGAGGCGTAACTAGGGAGGGGGGCAAGGGGGCGACGGCCCCGGGCACCAGTAGTTTGAGGGGCGCCAGAAGCGTCCGCATTTTTTTGTGTTATGTTTTTTCATTTTATGTATTAGATTTATCACTTGATTTGAATTGATGATTTTTTAAATTTAATCAATTGATATCAACTAACATTTGAATCTTGATTTGTGATTTGAATAGAGCTGATTTAAATCAAAGAACAAAGAACCCTTTTGTTAAATCCGACGAATCCAAGACCATGCAGCGCTACATATCGCGCAACAATTTTGAAATAGAAGCAATCAGAACGGGGATTGAGAAAAAGCGGTCTCATGACCACATACAACAGCAAATTGATAAAACTGCACTGCTGGATTTCTTTTGCATCAATCCCTACAAAATGTATCTTTTACTGAATACGCATTATTTTCATTTAATTCAGGTTCTTTATGTTTAGAATGTGTAATGTATATTTAAGGATTTTTTAAAGCAATTTAAAACAATGTTATGCCAACTTTTGTTGTATGAATTTGAAAAATTTCTCACTCTTTGTAAATTCTACATATTATGTTGAGATGCTTGAGTGACAGTGACAACCAGATTGTATAGCAATAAATCTTGACAGTTTTTCATTTTTCGTATTATTTCTGAAGACTTGCTACATCGTCAAGTGTAACATCTTTTGCCTTTGTTCAGCAACAAAACCAAACACAAATTTAAAAAAATAAGTTTTGTACAGAGGGGGAGGGCACTAAGACATCCGCCCCCAGGGCGGCAACTTTCCTAGTTACGCCACTGTTGTCATTTCTTGTTTTCGATATAACAGAGAGCATAGTTAGTTTGCCATTAGCATCTGAAGAAGGTGAATTTCCACCGAAACGTGCGTCATGCGTTATTTCTTATAATAAATGTGTAACTTGTTATTTTTAACCATTGTTTTAATATAAATAACAATATAATATATATATATATATATATATATATATATATATATATATAATATATATATATATATATATATATATATATATATATATAATATATATATATTATATATATATATATATATATATATATATATATATATATAATATATATATATATATATATATATATATATATATATATATATATATATATATATATATATATATATATATATATATATATATATATATATATATATATATATATATATATTATATATATATATATATATATATATATATATATATATATATATATATATATATATATAAATATATATATATATATATATATATATATATATATATATATATATATATATATATATATATATATATATATTATATTGTTATATATATTAAAACAATGGTTTAAAAATAACAAGTTACACATTTATTATAAGAAATAACGCATGACGCACGTTTCGGTGGAAATTCACCTTCTTCAGATGCTAATGGCAAACTAACTATGCTCTCTGTTATATCGAAAACAAGAAATGACAAATTATGTAGAAGGGGTAAATACAAAGATGGTTACAAATAATTATTAGAAAAGGAAAAACCAATTCTGAACTGCTAGTCAGGTAGTTCGGTAATTTTGAAAAGATTAAGAAGGGGGCTTGAAGTATGATCGATTTGGCTATTCAATAGGAGACCGGAATGCTTGTATTTATTTATCTGTAATGATTCTAAAAAATTAAGTTTGATTCCCTTACTTTCAGTATTTAATATTTTAAAATCGAAATTGAATGTGTGATTTTCTTGGATTAAATGGTTTGCATAATGTGAATCCGACTTCTGATTAACAAAGCTACGTTTGTGTTCTGAAATTCTAGTTTGAGAATTTCTGAAAGTTCTACCAATGTAAAACTTATCACAATCGCCACAATTAATTTTATAAACTCCCGATTTATTATCTTTATGAACTTTGGATTTATTATTTTTTATATGATTTCCTAAATTATTACCGGTACGATAAGCAATGTTAATGTTGTGCTTAGATAAGAGAGATTTAAGTTTTTTACTTGAATTTCCGATGAAAGTGAGGCTGTTGTATTTGATATTATTTTTAGCAAGGGGATACACCTGGTTAATCGCATTTTTGAAAAACTTCTTATCTATCATATTGTCTATAATATTGGGATCATAATTATTATTTACGGCAATTTGTTTAATTATATTTTTCTCGATGTTAAAATTGGCATTTGAAAGTGTAATATTTACTAAACGATGTACCATACTATTGAAAGCTGCCATTTTGTGTTGGAAAGGATGTAGGGAAGTACTATGTATGACGCTATCAGTGTGCGATGGTTTGCGAAAAATTGAAAAATTATGTTTGTTATCTACTTTTGTTATTTTCAAATCGAAATAGTTAATCGAGTTATTTTTTTCCATCTCTAAAGTGAATTTTATATTAGGGTGTAAAGTATTAATGAATGTTTGAAAGCAGTCTAGTTGTCTAAGAGTACCAGTGAAACAACAAATAATATCATCCACATATATAAACCAATAAACGAATTGTCGACTAACAGGATGATTATGAATTACTGTTCCAAATTATCCATTATATTGTTATTCATTTTTTTCAAAACTGTTGAATTTTTAGTTATATATTTCTTCTTCACAGAACATAAAAATGTGCTGCGTCTGACATCATCGATGGATTGCGGTACACCTTCAACCCCCTCCAGTAGATTCGTATGCCCCAATGATAGACAGCTAGCGCTTCGTGCCAAGTAAGTTTTTCTAAACTGTGTCATTGCTCATTCCTCAAAACTAACTTTATAATTTAATAAGTATAATTCGTGGTGGACATTTGTCGCCTTTCCTTCAATAATTGTATATTTTGCTTTATATCCCTTTTAATTAGAAACGTAATTAAAATCAATTATTTTTAAGAGATTTATACTGCAAAGTGATATTGTCTTAAGAAGCCACCGTAGGAACGAAATGTGCGATACAATATAATAAAATTTCTTGTTAATCTCTTAAGAAAAGGCGACGTGTTTCATTCCCCCCTGAAGTATATGTGGCGGGCTGCTTGAGTTATTGACGGGAACTCCATCAGTCAGTGAGAAAAGTTGAGGTGAGTTCAGAGGATAGATACTGGACGAGCATTGATCTTTGTATATTAACAAACAGTGTCTCACTTGAACCGAGAGGAAAATTCTGAAAAAAGCTCATGGTAGACTGCGGGGTACGAACTCAAGGCCGTCCGAATGCTTATAAATGCGCATGACTGCTCCGCCATAAACTCGATGTGTGAATTACTAAATATCGTAAAACAGTTACTGTTCTTTCTTTCGTTTTCTTCAGACAGAGTAACACAAAATTTCAAGGCTCTGTTTTCTAATATACCAGGCTAGGAATTTCTTGTCGAAACTTTCTCGAATCTATCATTTGGTGATATATTCTTTAAATTAATATTTGAAGTACAATTTACTCATTTTATTTCAACAGTTTTCGATTTACTTTATTCTTATTTTATTATGGATACAAGTGATGTCGAACCTATCTGGAAGTTATATCTAATGACTGCGATTTTTGTCCAAAAAAGTTTCAAACCAAATCAAATCAAAATATGCTTTATTGTCTTAAAATTATACACTTTATTAACAAAGCGAAAAATATAGGAAATAAACAATGTTAAACATTAAAATAAACACACATGAATCCAAAAATATAGAAACTAAACAATGTAATACCTATAAATCAAAATCACACCACATTTCTATAAAAAATATATACAAACTTTACAATAGAACTGAGAGTGTCAAATCCTCCTCAATCGAAGCTGATGCCTGTGTTATTCAATTTGGTCATATCCATCATGGGTTTGCATCTAGGCAAAAATAATCCCAACCTGTCATATAAGCTTGCTGGTTGGCAATTAAATGTCACTAACAGTCACAACGACCTGGGCGTAACGGTAAGCCATGACTTGAGCTGGAGTAATCATGTTCAAAGTGTAACTCGTAAAGCCAAAGCCGTTACATACCTAATCTCAAAAGCCTTTCCGAGGTGTGATACAAGAGTGAGTAGTAGGTTATATACCTCCTATGTCCGTCCTATACTTGAGTTTGCCGGCCAAGCCTGGCACCCTTCACTCAAGCGCGACGTCGATTCTTTGGAGAATGTGCAAAGATGGGCAACAAGAATCCCCTTCGGTTATGTTCGACCCGATTATGACACCCGCCTAAGACTCTTCGGACTTTCCTCATTTGAGGATACACGTGAGAGAGGTGATCTTATCACATCGTATTCTGCGTTACACATGTTCAAGCTAAATAAAAACCACCTGCGGGGGCACCAACTAAAACTGCAGAAAGAACATTTCAAAACAACCCCCCGCCAGTTCTTCCTATCGAATAGAGTTTTTGAAAAATGGAACAAGCTTCCGAATGAAGTTGTCACTGCACCGAGTATAAATGCGTTCAAAAACAGACTGGATGCTTGGAATGGAGGCCTAGTGAATTGAACTATTGTTTGCTTTTTTGGTATTTTTGAGATTGCTACTCTTTGTTCTTTACTATTGATTTTGATATCATTGATTTTGTTGTTCTATTTTTATGGAATTGGATACTATGTATTTTTTTTATATTTAAGTTGTTTTTTTTTCAATAATATACTGTTAATTTTTACTCTTATTTCTGAGCCATAACAGGCTTTGGCCTTGGCTCTTTTTGTAATATAATAATAATAATAATGATGTCCTGAAGATCTGGTGGAATACCCGTGCTGTGTCAACAAGGTTACGGCATGAAAATACTTATGAATCTAGCACACAGATCCAAGTGAATATAAAGAAGGATGCGTCAAAATTCCATTTTTCTTGAAATAAGGTTTGCAATGAGCCCTATTTTTCAGTACGAACATGTAACGAATTGCCCCCTTCTACAATTTGAGAATGGTGTCAAGTTGTGAAGAATTACATGAACCCCAGAAGGGAAGACCATAATGAAGATGTGATTCGAACAATGCAAAATAGGCAATTATTGTAAATGCCCTATCTAATTCACTTGAGATGGATTTAATGGCGAAACAGGCCGATGATAATTTTTCAGCTAAGACATGCACATGATGTGAAAATTTGAGATTATTGTCGATAAAGAGGCCTAAAAATCTGACAGAATCGACTATTTCAATGGCATGGTTCTGCAGGAATAGATAATGGGAGTTATCTCTATAAATCAAGGCGATGGTTTTATCTACGTTGAAACAAAGTAAGTTTGCATCAATTGATGGCAACTTACCGCTTTGAGAAAAATAGAATTTCTGACGAGTTATATTTTATAAAAAAATTGTTACAAGAATAACTCCGCTGTATTGGATTTATTGGGATTGTAAATTTCGGTAATTCCTTGAGGTACAGTTTTGAGCTACAAGGAGCAAAATTAACAGACACATTCTCTAGTAAGACGGAATGTGATCCCATCAAGATGGAATGGCTCCCTTGTGGATATGTTTCCCTGTGTGAATTAACAACTAGACTACGAACAATGAAGTATTATTCAGACCAGGCAAGCTCGACAAACATTTCCGGTCTAGATTTACGTAGGTATAACTTTATTTATTCTGAATTTCTATATTAACATTTATACTGCTGCTTTGAAATTCATACTTGTTTTTGAGTAGTTTGATTTTAAATTCGCTACTGATTTTAACGCGAAATGTATGTACCTACTTCTATTCAAACTGTTTATTTTGTCCTACTTTTTTTTCATTTTGTTCGTATAGGTATCAATTTTAAAAGTTTTACTTCATCGAATATCTTAGAAAGGTTACTTATGTAATAAATGTATATAGAAGTTAATTTGATGTTTTTCTTTGTCAATTTTGAAGACTGAATATATATATATATATATATATATATATATATATATATATATATATATATATATATATATATATATATATATATATATATATATGTATATATATATATATATATATATATATATATATATATATATATATATATTATATATATATATATATATATATATATATATATATATGAACCTACAGGGTACCTACTTCCTGTGAACTCAGAATCTTGAAATTTGGTACGAAGCAACGTCTTATAGCACAGATGAAGGAAAAATTACTTTCTTCGGATGCTAAGTGCAAATAATTCGAATTAAGCATCCTTAAAAGGTTGAAACGTACCGTATGCATTATTGCTATGTAATAATATACGTACCTATACCTAAACATTGTTGTTTAAACCTTGTATCAATATGTTTCTAGACATAATTATTGCCTAAATCAAAAAGTACGTTAACATGAATGCTAACTTAATTTAATGTTTGTTATGTATATTAGGTATCGATTTCTGATATCTATCTACGTAAATTACCATGCAAGTGTCTACTAATATAACGATAGAAAATATTTACATTGTAATACCAGTAAATATGAGAACCGTTATTATTACTGAAATTATATCCGTATGATAAGCTTATAGATAAGAACTATTTCAAAGTAATTGGTGTTAATTTATATATATATATATATATATATATATATATATATATATATATATATTATTATATATATATTTATATATATATATATATATATATATATATATATATATATATATATTTATATATATGTATATATATATAATATTATATATATATATATATATATATAGGAACAATAAACGTTTAACTCTGGCAAGTTACTTTAATTAATTATTATAAACGAATAAATGTATAAAATTCTACGTTTCGGTGGTACATCCACCTTCTTCAGCACTCGATATATAAATCACAAACAACCTGTAAAACGTATTATCATCAGTAATGCCGATATATCAGACGATAGGGTACACAACCTTAAATGTAACATACATACATATCAAATCGATTAATACAATAATCTTGTCATGTACATCCACAATCAAATTAAACTTAATTGACTAACATTAATATATTAAAATCTGTCTGTCATATAGTATGTCATGTCATGTGTCTTGTCATTTATTTTCTTCTTTATGTTGTTTAATTGTAAATGATTCATATACAATTAAACTTAGAAAACACGGTAAATGGCAAACAAGACATTAAACAACTAAGTCAGACATACCTTCCACTCTTGACAAGACCAGATACACGAACATAAAGAAGAAAATAAATGACAAGACACATGACATAACATACTATATGACAGACTGTTGGATTTTAATATGTTAATGTTAGTCAATTAAGTTTAATTTTATTGTGGATGTACATGACAAGATTATTGTATTAATCGATTTGATATGTATGTATGTTACATTTAAGGTTGTATACCCTATCGTCTGATATATCGGCATTACTGATGATAATACGTTTTACAGGTTGTTTGTGATTTATATATCGAGTGCTGAATAAGGTGGATGTACCACCGAAACGTACAATTTTATACATTTATTCGTTTATAATAATTAATTAAATTAACTTGTCAGAGCTAAACTTTTATTGTTCCCATATAACGTAAACAGGTAACAAATTCATATACATCTATATATATATATATATATATATATATATATATATATATATATAATATATATATATATATATATATATATATGAATTTACTACGTTTATTATCACAAAATACTTTGAAAAATAAGAAACTGCGATTTCAGTTTCGGTCACTACACCATCATCGGGCAGATTGTGTTAAGAACTGAATACATAATTATAGATTGGCGTTAAGGGTGGGAAACAATTATTGCAGGTACCTAAATAGACAAGAGGAACATATTTCAAGAAGGGCTTATCGAAGTGAATTTCCAAATTATGTAAAACAATAAAATGATCTTAGAAAAATCATTATTGTTTGAATACATAAATATAGGAGCATATATCAAGTCAATCTGGTCGTTCAGCAAGATATCTTTTGCATTATGATTGAGTTTAAAAATTTCCAATGAACGGGTGGTGATTTTCACGGCAATGATTTGAAAACGTTGAATCCGTTATATATATATATATATATATATATATATATATATATATATATATATATATATATATCATATATATATATACTTATATATATATATATATATATATATAATATATATATATATATATATATATATATATATATATATAATATATATAATTATTTATTTGAATTGTTGTTGCCTGTGATCTATTTTTAATCTCTTAATAATTATTAGCAATTACAGGCTGGTTGAATCTTAAAAAAACTCGATTTTATTAAAAAGTTGACGTTTCACTACGAAATTCGAAAAAAATTGAAATTTCTTTGACATTTATTGATTCGAAAAAACCTTGAACAGACAAAGACGACTTGTTTTGTTAAATTTTTTCGGATGTGGTTGTTCTTTGTTATTTATTATGTGCTATTCAGTCTATATATTAAACATTCAAAATTGTTATCATTAGAAGGTAAGGGAAAACTACAGAAACCTTTACCCACGTAATGTTCGGAAATAATAATAATAGGGTACTATTTATATAACAATAAAGAAATTAGTCGCGGGAAAATATTAAAAAAGTAGAACAGAATTATCGGTATAGAACGCTTATATGGAAGCAGCCGTTGACACGTGTTTCGGACTCTTTGGTCCTCATCAGAACGGCGTAGCTAAGCATTGGATTGAAAATTTTTTCGAATTTCGTAGTGAAACGTCAACTTTTTAATAAAATCGAGTTTTTTAAGATTCAACCAGCCTGTAATTGTTAATAACTATCAAGAGATTAAAAATAGATCACAGGCAACAACAATTCAAATAAATAATTAAATATTGCAAGCTGAAAATATGGCAATGATCCCAAACTTAAACTGAGAATTTCAAACATTGTTCTAGAATTGTGAGTACTATTTTTTTATTTTAAAAATTTGAAATTCTAAATAAAAATTTCATTAAAAACGGCTACATCCATATAAACGAGCTATACCGATAATTTTTGCTCTACTTGTTTAATATTTTCCCGCAACTAATTTCTTTGTTATTGTTAATTTACTTTTTCTGAGATCTCGCAGATGGAATTAATCGCCTCCGTGGCAAAGTTTGACCAAATCTCCCATACCGGAGAGTTCAAACAATAAACCACAAATATGTGATTGTCTTCCAAAGCAGAGGATTTTGTTTGTTATACTATTTTCATCTCCAAATTTTCAAACCAATGCTTAGCTACGCCGTTCTGATGAGGACCAAAGAGTCCGAAACACGTGTCAACAGCTGCTTCCATATAAGCGTTCTATACCGATAATTCTGCTCTACTTTTTTAGTATTTTCCCGCGACTAATTTCTTTGTTGTTAGATAAATAGTAACCTATTATTATTTTTTTCGAACATTACGTGGGTAAAGGTTTCTGTAGTTTCCCTTTACCTTCTAATGATAACAATTTTGAATGTTAATATTAGATGAATAGCACATAATAAATAACAAAGAACAACCACATCCGAAAAAATTTTAAACAAAACAAGTCGTCTTTGTCTGTTCAAGTTTTTTTCAAATCAATAAATGGTCAAAGAAATTTCAATTTTTTCGAATTTCGTAGTGAAACGTCAACTTTTTAATAAAATCGAGTTTTTTTAAGATTCAACCAGCCTGTAATTGCTAATATTATGAAGAGATTATATATATATATATATATATATATATATATATATATATATATATATATATATATATGTTGAGCGGGGGTCCTACAGCCTTTGCCGCATCCCGCATTTCGATCGCATCTTTCTCTGTTTCTCCATTCTTCCTCGTCTATAGCTCTATCTCTCATTGTTTTCATTATTACATTTATCCATGTCATTACTGTCTTCCTCTCTTTCTTCTATTTGTTGGAACATACGTCATAGCTTGTTTTGGCCATCTATTTTCCTCCATCCTCATTACATGTCCATAGCACAGAAGTTGTCTTGTTTCAATCCTATCTATAGTCGTATATGTTCTTTTAACGCGTCTTCTAATTTCTTGATTCGGTATACGTTCTATCCTGGACACTCCAATTGCTCTCCTCAAATAATTCATTTCCACTGTCTCCACTCTTTTTCTATTTCTGTCCGATAACTGCCATCCGTTTTACATTTCAAAAAAGATTGCTGGTGTTCTTTAAATCTTGTCTTGAACGATCGACCATACGTCTGACCTATATACACTCCATCACATACAGGACAAATCAACTTATAAACTCCTGAACTTTCAAATATTGAAGTGATATCTTCGGCATGAATCTATCGTTTCTGTATAACATACTCAAGTTTCAGACCGCCACTTTCAGACTAGATCACTTAATAATTTTGTTTATTGTGCACAAAAATAAGTAGGTATTACTAGATATAAATACCTATACCTACATGCATCAACTTTTGCCGGTATACCCAAATATATGCGGCTGTATACTAATAATCTCGAAGTGAAAAGTGCGCATAATACGTTGCGCAAAGCAACGTAACGTTTCACTTTTAGTTAACGCTCGATTTAACTCATAAAATTTTCATACCGCGGGCTAAATATGAATTCATTTCTTTAGAATTAATCTCCAAAAATCACAAAGCACTTGAAAAGCTTTATAAGCTTCTGATTTTCCAAAAGTTGCTGATAAAAAATCCCATCCCGAGTACTGATGAGATAGATATCTTCTTCTTAAGGTGCCTATTCGTTTCGAATGTTGGCTACTAGCATGGCTATTCTGATCTTGTTGACTGCTGCTTTAAAAAGTCCTGTGGTGGTAAGAGAGAACCATTTTCTCAGGTTGTGAAGCCATGAGATTCTCCTCCGTCCTGGGCCCCTTTTTCCAAAAACCTTACCCTGCAAGATAAGCTGCAACAGACTGTATCGCTGTTCGTTGCGCATAATGTGACCCAAATACTCCAGTTTTCGCTTCTTTACGTTGTTTATGATTTCACGTTCCTTGTCCATTCTGCGAAGAACCTCATCATTGGTGATTCTATCAACCCAGGAAATTTTCAGGATACGCCTATAGCACCACATCTCAAAGGCCTCGAGTTTCTTCATAGACGCCTCTGTCAACTGATCAGATATAATAGGATCGAAATATATGACTATTACTTTCAAGAGAAGTAATCTGTCCTGTTTCAAATACTTACCATTTTTATATGAGGAATTGTGGATATTTAAGACACATGTAGCCTCCTTCCTTGTAGAATTGTTCTATTTGAAGTATATTTACATATTTGTGTGCTTTTGCTTCCATAATTTTTGTATGGGATACGTATCACTGAATAACCGTAAAGAATCCCATAAAAACTTCCATAAATCCATTATATATTCAGTATGATCGTAAAAGAATATTGTTTTTCATCTCACTAAAATCCATAATGGACTATTGCTACTGTTGACCTTACTAAAGTCGGTATAAAGCTACGGTTCCACTGGAGGAACGTTGAGGACCATTTTGTTGCTAACCGTAGCTATATATTTTTTCGTTTTCGTACTTCACTGCACACTGAAAATCCGCGACACGAATGTTTACTAGTTGCGTTCTGGAGACGTTTCCACTGCGATATCATTACGAATTTGTTTACACAGGTTTCGTATTTTCATTTGAAGTTTACCGCTCAAAATGGAAACCGGCGACAAGTAGAAACAGTCAACTTTTGTTGCCGAAAAATAAGGAAATTTTAGGAACATTTAGAAACATTTTTGAACATTTACGGAAACACACAACAGCAACAAAAATGTTCCTTCGGTGGAATCGTAGCTTGAAAGGTGACAAGTAGTCCAGTCAATGACGGTAAAAAAAGTATAAACTGTGTATTTATCCCATACAGCACCGATTTGTATGAAAATTTGGATTAAGGTTCTACTTACCATCTAATTCAAAGTCTACCCTGTGGCGGAGGTTGCTTTTTCTCTGGGGGTGGATGCCACCCCTTATTGGGAATGAAAAAATTTCCATTAAAAATAAGTACGGAAATCGATGAACTGACTAATTCTAAGCAACTTTTGTTCTACGAAATTTTTTCTGAAAGTCAATTCTTTTCGACTTGTTCGCGACTGAAATTGTCGGTTTTCAGGCAAAAAAAACACGTTTTCAGATTATTTTTCGCGAATAACTGGAAAAATATGCATTCTGTCGAAAAACCTGTAGAGAGCAAAATTATAGCTTATAAAAAAACAAAGAAAATTGTGTATTTATGATGTATTCTGACCCAATACAATTATTGATTGTCGAAAGTTGATTGATGGTATTTACCACTATGTGTACTCATCAATATACTAATACCTACATATTTTAATTTCTACAAAAATGTGCTTTTGGTTTTTCCCCATAACTCGCTTAGTTTTCAAGCAATCAAGTCCTTCAAAAAAGCATTTTGTAGGTTTTTTTAAGAGCTATAAGCTCATCTTAATGAATTTTTCAGGTCTTATTTTTAAAAAGGTTCATGCTAAAAGGGCTGAAAAATGTACTTTGCGCGAACACACGCAAGCTTTAAATGACCATATCTTACTTAATTTATCTAAGTAGTTTTTTATTTTGAGTTATTTTGAAGAAAGGGCGATTTTTCGCTAAATTACGAAAATGATATTCTCTCTTCAAACTCAATTTTTTTCGAAAAGAAGTACTTCAAACTGGTCAAACACTCAGAACGTATTATAAAAATATAAATAAAGTGAATTGTAAAGTGGCAACGATTTTTTTCAAATAGGGTGGAAGAGAGGGTGAGATATTCACTATTTTTTTCCAACGAAAAAATAGGAATCGACATTATTCTCTTGATAACACGCTTAGTTTTGATGCTAGGAACTTTTATAAAAAATGAAAATAAAGGTTTTTTTAAGGACTTTGAAAAAAGTTTTATGAGTTTTCGAAAAATGCGTTTTTTTTGATTATTGTACGTAGAAACTTTCCATTTTGGCGATTGAAAATACCAGTCAACTTTCAACAAGCAATAATTCCGTTTGTATTGGATCTGCATACATCACAAATAGACAATTTTTTTTTTATAAGCTATAAATTTTCTTTCTACATTTTTTTCGATAGAATGTATATTTTTCCAGTTATTCGCGAAAAAGAATCTGAAAACGTGTTTTTTTTTGCCTCAATTTCACCCACGAATATTTGGAAAAGTATTGACTTTCAGAAAAAACTTCATGAAACAAAAGTTGCTTAAAATTAGTCAATTTATCGATTTCCGTACTTATTTTCAATGAAAAGCAACCCCTGCCACAGGGTAGACTTTGAGATAGATGGTAAGTAGAACCTAAATCCAATTTTTTATGAAAATCGCTGCTGTATGGGACAAATACACGGGAAAATGGTCATTGACTGGACTAAAGTAGAAATTATATATTTATTCGTTTTCGTACCTATTTCACTGCTCACTGAAAATCTGCGACACGAATGTTTACTAGTTGCGTTCTCGATACGTTTCCAATGCGATAGCAACACGGATTTGTTTACACTTGTTTCCTATTTTCTTTTGAAGTTTACTGCTCATAATGGAAACCGGCGACAAGTAGGAACAGTCAACATTTGTTGCCGAAAAATAAAGAAATTTTAAGGAACATTTTGGGAACATATACGGAAACAAGCAACAGCAACAAAAATGTTCCTTCGGTGAAACTGTAGCTTGAAGGGTGACAAGCAGAAACAGCAAATGAATGAATAATATTTAAATTATTGAATGCACTTTCTATGTTAGAAGGAAGAATATCAAGAAATCTATGCAAGGTGAAATCTTTAGTATATTAGGAAATATATATTCAGAAAATTTTGACTTTCAGAATGACTTGAAAGTATGATTTAGATCAATTATTTACTTCACTAATAAAATGAATATTATACTATTTTTATCCAAAAGGATCAATACTTGTTCATAATGCAAGTCTTAAAATTAATATTTGATTTCCTCCAATACGAACAAAAAGATCTACAAATTTTCAAAACAATTATTATTTTGTCTTTTTTTTGAGTTTGTGTGATCCATCTATTCAAAATGTTGGTTGTGGCCAGTTTTTTATTATTATCAACCTTCGGGATTTTAGAAAGCTTATGTCGTTCCTCAAAAGCTGATTTCGATAAATGACAGATTTAAACCGATGAAAGTAAACCAGTAACAATTCTACTGAGGGTATGGTATGTAGCTCCATCCATTTACTAGCCCAGAACCTTTCTGTGGTATAGAAAAAAGGACCTATAAGAAATGGTTTCGGGAGAAGGAGGAAACCATAAGAGAAACACTCTGGTGGAATCTTCTTGGGATGGATCATTCCAAAAAGTTCCTTCAGAAGTTTAATACTGCAAGATTCAAATCATATCTAGATCTCAGTAAGAACAAATCACACCTACTCACTCGCTGGCTTCTTTACACGACACTGTCGCCTTAGGAAGCATCTGATGAGAATAGGTTCATCAGAAACTGAAGAGTGTAGATTCTACGAGGAGTAGGAGTTCACTTGTTTGCAGAATACCTCGCCATTGTAAGCCCACAGAAGAAATGCTTTGGAGAAGTAACTTGTAGGAGTGAGAACGTAACCTCCTTGTAGCGTTCCCAGATATTGGAGTTCAGAAGTTCATTAGTCTCTGGAACTAGAAGGCATGCTGTAGATGGAGCAGTAATAAGAACAGCTCTGATGGGGAGTACGATAGAGCTTGAGGAACGCTTCCTGATAGGAACATTTTCTGGAGAACCTGATCGCTTATGTCTTGGTTACATTAAAAGCAACTATCAATTCCTTAGCTAAAAATGAGAGATGTGGATGCCTTGACACGCCTCTTGTCAGCGCTGGATGGTATTAAAGTAATGTCGGCAGCTAATTACACAAGTTTGTTTCATTTTATAGATCTTTTACTTTCACAGAAGAATTGAGGGATTGTATTCAATGTATTATTCAATTCTACAACAACGGATTTGTTGTCGAAAATAATTCCGCTTGGTGCTGAAAAATACTCATTTTTTTCAGGCTAAAGACGGGATGGAGTGTTAAGACAGGTTCTTTGGGTTACCAAGCGCCTTCAGCTACAAATCAACCACTGATGCCAGAAGAACAAGAAGCTATTATTGCTGTCATCAAAAGATCCGAACAACTTGATTTAGTGGAACAAGAAAGGGTAAATATTCTCCATTAATTCCTATTTAATATGATGAACAAAAACTAAATTTGAATATACTACGTTTATTATCACAAAAATACTTTGAAAAATATAACACTGCGATTGCAATTTCGGTCACTAGACCATCATCGGGCAGATTGAGTTAAGAGCTGAATACATAATTATAGATTTGCGCTTACGGGCGAGAAAGAATTATTGCAGGTACCTAAATAGACAAGAGGAACATATTTCAAGAAGGGCTAATCGAGTGAATTTCCCAAATTGGTACAATACAATGTTCTTAGAAAAGTCGTTATTGTTTGAATACACTAAATATAGGAGAAGATATCAAGTCAATCTGGTCGTTCAGCAAGATATCTTTTGCATTATGATTGAGTTTAAAAATTGATTCTAAGTAAGTGAGTTTGGTTCGGTAATTTGTGCATGATTCGAAAATTATATATTTGTCGAAATGGGTGGTGGTTTTCACGGCAATGATTTGAAAACGTTGAATCCGTTTAATTTTTCAAAAAAGATTGTTGGTGTTCTTTAAATCTTGTCTTGAACGATCGACCAGTCTGACCTATATACACTCCTTTACATACAGGACAAATCAACCTGTAAACTCCTGAACTTTCAAATTTTGATGTGATATCTTTGACATTGAATAAATTGTTATATTTTTCAAAGTATTTTTGTGATAATAAACGTAGTAAATTCAAATTTAGTTTTTGTTCATCATGTTAAATTATCACGTATTAACGACGGATTCCATCTTCTCTTAGATATCTAATTTCCTAAATCATTCTAGTATTTTACGTTTTACTTGAAACATTTTAAATTACAGTACGTCAATTTATATTTCATAATTATTATTTATCAAAATTAGAGATATAGTTTGCAACTAGGATTTTTTTTCATAATTTTTAACTGGTATATTGCGAATCTATAACATCAAATTCAATAAATCATCTCAATCCTGTTCGTGCAAACAAAGTTCTGATAAAACAGGGTACAGCAAATACTAATTAGAGGCGAGAGTGTTTAACCAATGACACAAAATTTATTGGATTCTGGAAATCAATATAAGGACCTTGTAATAAAGCGATATTGTTACCACAACATAACAGGGTGACTAAAAATAGGTGGAACAATGATAAATACAAGTGCCACTGTATTGTTAGATGTATTAGAGGGTGAGGTAAGTGTTTTGTTAAATGAAAATCAATTGAAGCAGATATTCACAGGAATCACAGGTGGGTATTCTATTGAAACGAAGAATGAAGCTAGATCTAAAAATGATAAAACGTAATACTGTTAAAGTATGTATTCGTAATTGCAAATTGATATTTGTTTCGAAATGTTGAAACATTTTAATGAATTTTTTTCTAAAATGACAACTGTATGTAATTCTTTGTTACTATGCCAATATTTGTAGGTTAATATATCCATAGACTTTTTGTTTTTGTCAAAGCTCACTCTGATAAAATGTTTTAAAAGCAGATGACACAATGTCAAAGTCGTAGCCAACTATGATCCTTTTTAAGAACGTGAAATATCGAAGAAACTAATAATCATTTTTTGAAATCAATTCTGAAGGAAATTTTATGTGGATTTCAAGAAAATAAAATATGGCATGTTCCATAAGAAGAATGTCAAGTTTGTGTTATATCTCAAACACTAAATGTAATTTGACATGTTGGTTTTCAGTGGTGAATTGGTCTTCAAAGAAAAACTAAGGAAGGCTTCCTCGAAAAATCGAAAATTTTGTTAATAAAAAAAATATGACCACTTTTCAAAAATAATAATCTTCCTGTGAGTCGAAAACGACTTGACGTATCAAAAAGCGGTTTTCATATTCAAAATTGTCTCAAAAATCGAGCCCAGAACATTCGTTTTTCGCTATCTATGTAATTAAATTGGTCCCCCAATTTTCTGGTAGATGATATTTTATTGGCATGATGAAATTTGACGATCATACATCAAAATGTACATCTCTTATTTGGAAATTATTGAACAAGTGGTCCATAAATAATTATGCATTGAAATATAGTAGAATTGAGTCTCGTTCTTTTTAGGTAGGTTGCCTGGTGGAACGTTTAGAAAATATGAGACGAAAAGTGATTGGTAGGAATCCATCTCAATGCCTACTTTGTGCTGATGGGTTTGGTATCCTGAAATCTCACAAGCTGGTGTGCATGGACTGTAAAAAGCCAGTTTGTCAAAAATGTGCCATAGATACCTGCGGAGCTAAACATTGCTGGTGAGTAATACTCCAATTATATTTTTTGAAGATAAAACAGTACTATACACAGATCGTTCAACGTCAACAATCAACAAGAATAATAGTATTATTATACAAATCGATATAAATGATATTTTTACCTGAATAATAGAAAATATGGCACACAAAAATGTGTTCTCAAAAGTTATTTCTCTAATTTATTACGTAATCAAAGAAATATAACGTTTTAACTAACATTGGGACCTCCTGGCTTGAACCACTTCGTATACGAGACAATAGCAACGTAACCTTCTGACCGGTAATAATATTGAAGATACATACTAAGAATCAAATATCAACATACAAATCAAAAATTCATAAAAACAATAATGCTGGGAGTATATAAAATTAATTATGATAGGTGTGAAAAATATTACACTTTCAGACATTTTCAAATTTTAGTTTCAGAACATAGACGTAGATTTAATAATAAAAAGGTAGATTCGAACTATGCAAACAATGATAACCACTCATTTATTTATACTTATATATTTATAGAGAATAAAGTTTTAAAGTTAAGTATCTTAGAATCAAAGAACTTGTTATAAAGAATACATTTTATTGGATAAAACTAATAATAAGAAAGTTTTTAACGTGTAGCCAACTTACGTAGACACAATATATATATATATATATATATATATATATATATATATATATATATATATATATATATATATATATATATATATATATATACATATATACTTATATAAATGAGCTAGGCATCCATAAAACATATAGAAAGTTCTTAAACTCATCCTTGCATTTATATTCATATTCAGTCCGAGAAAATGGTCCATATTTTTTTTAAGTCTGGCCAAACTTCTATTCAAGTCGGCATTTCTTTCCGTTGAACCACACATAATAGATGCCCGAATAAAAAAGTCATGAGAAATTGTTCGATAACTCGGGGAAAATCTACGTAAAAGAAAGATTTTCCTTTTTTCTAAAAATCTAAAATTCCATATCTCGTGAATTTTTCTTTCGACCTAGAAGTCGACTTTTATATTCATACTCAATCTTCATAACGGCTTTATGTTTCATCCCAATGATTTTACGAAATAGAGAACGGAATATTGAAGAGATGCATAAAGGTTTTTTTGCGAAAACAAGAAATCTCTCGCTAAAGTACTTTTTTAGTCGTATTTTATCCTATAAAATATATACTATTGCAGTAAATCGAAAGAGAGCAGTCAGGTGAGGGAGTAGTTTTTCTATCCGTTGTAGACCTCCTAGGCCACGATTTTCGAAAAAAATTTTATGTCTGATATATACCGGGTGTCCACGGAAGGTGGCTCGCCCCTATAACTTTTTTGTTTTCAGAGATAATGAAATAAAATTTAGAGGATCTGTTTGATGCATAAATCTTCATTTTTTCGACAAGTAACTCAACTTCATGCAACTTCCGGTTTCACCGGAAGTGGCATAAACTTTCGATTTTTAAATGGGACACCGGGTATATTTTCAGTTTTTATGTCTCCATATGACATTTAGAATACAACCATGTATCATTTGTTACTTTTTGTAACCTTTTTTTAATTTTTTTTTCGAAATAAATTTTCATTCTAGAGGGCTATGGATGCGTTCAAATAACTAATTTCGGTCCTAAAATGTATGTTAAAATACAACTTCACTGTTTTCGATCAAAATGTTCCAGCTATGTGAAGTTTAATTTTAAAACTTTTATTACTATTTTTTTTCAAATGGCAACATGGTGGCTCGTCGGGTTAAAAAAAAAGATAATTTTATTACGATTAATTCGATACCGCACTCTAGGTATTAGGTTAAAAGAAAACTTCCGACAAAAACCTAAAATCCCATTACCTTAGAACTTTCTTTAAATGAAGAATCTTATTGAGATTAAAATAACATTTGAAATCATCGAGTAGCCTGTGACCAACACAACTGAAACAAAGCCACGCCCACAAATCTACGTCCCTGGACGGCAAACAGGGCCATTTTAGGATCGAAATTATTTATTTGAACGCATCTATAGCCCTCTACAATAAAAACTTATTTCGAAAAAAAAATTGAACAACGGTTACAAAAAGTAGCAAATGATACATGGTTGTATTCTTAATGTCATATGGAGACAAAAAAATTGAAAATATACCAGGTGTCCCATTTAAAAATCGAAAGTTTATGTCACTTCCGGTGAAACCGAAAGTTGCATGAAGTTGAGTTACTTGTCAAAAAACGTAATTTTATGCATTAAACAGATCCTGTAAATTTCATTTCATTATCTCCGAAAAGAAAAAAGTTATAGGGGCGAGCCACCTTCCGTAGACACCCGGTATATATATATATATATATATATTTCTTTATCTATATATATATATATATATATATATATATATATATATATAGCGGCTCCGATCGAGGCAATAAGCTGAAATTTGATACCTAGGTTTTTGTTGCAGAACGGAACTATCAAAATTTGGTTAAATTTTTCCAACAGCCGCCATTTTACGTAGATATTTTTTTTCTTGACTATTCATTATTATTTTTTGAAAAAACGTATTTTTCAGGAGAATGTATTCAGATAGTAACGTATATCAAAGTTAAATATTTTTTTTTTGAGGTTTTCTAGGCATTGTGATGTTCATTTATGGACTAAAAATTTAAAATGGACTGTATTCTGGGTCAAAATCAAAACATCCAACATGTGGATGAGGCCATATGGCGCCATCTCTTTGAATTTTAAGGTGACAATTGATTATTATCCATCTTCAGTACCACAAAAATTCACGAGATGGCGTTATATGAAATTATCAGCATGAGAGCGGATAGAAGGCTATCATAAATAGTTTTATTTTTCACTTGTATATTATTTGTTGATTTTACTTCAGATACGGTTGCTATAAATTCACTCATTATGCCCTAGGACGTTATGAGCGGGCATTATGGATCATTACGCCCGCCCATTGTACGAGGAGAAATGGAGCAATTTCCATTGGTTAAATACTTCATAATCCTTGCGTATACGACTCTGGATTTCTCCGGCAATGAATTATTCGCAGCTTTGGCTGCATTAACTATGATATTCTTGGGTGAATTTATTTTCATTTCCATTATTTCTATAAGACTACACACAGAAAGCAGCAATGACATTCACTAAATATGATGACAAAAATATTCACAAATGTCAAAATATCAACAAATGACATGCCTACTATGAGAAGGAACATTGAAAGTATAGGAGCAATGAACCGATTTTAAAATAAATATTTCATTATAATAAAATAATTTTTTCATGAAAAATAAAATCTTGTATGCACCACGTGCGTTACTAGATCCTCCTAACACCCATCTGGCGTTAGGATCTATATAACGCACATACATAAATAACTATTTTGTGTGCAAAATTGCGTTCTTACAAAATGTACATCTATATAGGTAAACTTCAAAGCAAAACCTTGTCTAAATTCAAAATTTCATCCAAATCACTAGAGCCGTTTACGAGATAAGCAAATATATATATATATATATATATATATATATATATATATATATATATATATATATATATATATATAATAATAATAATAATAATAATAATAAATATCTTTATTCAAGAAAAATTTTGGCAATGGATACACACTCACACTATAGAAAGAAACAAAGTATTTAGTCCTAGATAACATAGTTTTCCCGAATAAAAATAAAATGATTTCTAAATCAACTCACAAAGACCATGGCCTGTGGTGAGCATAAATAAAAAATTTGGATTGGATAACCAATTTTGAATCAAGATAAACTAAGATCGAACAGACCTTCCACAATAACATTGAACAAGACATGTTAACAACTTTTTGGCTCTAGTAATTCATGTATATAAAACCTACTTCTTGCTTTTACCCATTTTTTTGTTTTACTTTTAAATTTTTTAAAGTTATTTGTATTTCTCAATTCCAAAGGTATCTCATTTTACGTGCTTGGGCCAATGTACAAGTGACTAATATATATATATATATATATATATATATATATATATATATATATATATATATATATATATATATATATATATATATATATATATATATAAAGGTTTGAAGACAGTCTTGGCCGTAATAAAATATAGGAAAAAGTATTTAGGAATTCTCGGTCCAGGAATCAGTGATACACTTTTATATCATCCAAGCTTTCGGTAAGTATTTATTACCTTTCTCAAGGATCTATAACATAAAAATATCACAATTAATAAAACAAAAGACCAAAGAAACAAACACAACTCACATACAACGTGGTTTTTTCCTTTTCGGAGGTCTGATAACAAATTACTTATGATTGAAATTTAGTAAAAACATATAGACCACAAATACAAAAGAATTCTCATACAAAATTTTAAAATCATAGAACATCCTTCAAGAAAATCAACAGCTGACAATTCATCAAATTATAAAAACATTGATGATATGTCAATGTCAATTGTCAATGGAAAATCAATCTGATAACAAATTACTTATGATTGAAATTTACTAAAAACATATAGACCACAAATACAAAAGAATTCTCATACAAAATTTTAAAATCATAAAACATCTTTCAAGAAAATCAACAGCTGACAATTCATCAAATTATAAAAACATTAATGATATGTCAATGTCAATTGTCAATGGAAAATCAAAATGTCAGTGTTCGTTCCACAGAATTTCATATCCATTATTATATATTTATATATATATATATATATATATATATATATATATATATATATATAAATATATATATATATATATATATATATATATATATATATATATATATATATATATATATATATATATATATATATATATATATATATATATATATATATATAGATCACGAAAAGTTAATCTTTGAAATATTTGGAGGTGTAAAATCGATATTATATAATCATTATATAATCAAGTAGGAGTACCTACGTTGTTGGCAAAAGTTTGGGGGCAAATAATTCAGTTAATTACTAATTTTAGTTTGAGTTTAGTGGACGCTATATTTTGATTGAAGTCTGTGGACGTGTCCTCGTGCCGAACATGTTGCATCGATGCAATCCCGGAATTCCAATGTAATTATATCAAACTGAAGCAGTATTCAAATGTTGACAGTGTGTGTGCAGATCAGAATTATATTTCGTGGAATAAACATGGAAATTCTCTGGGGCAAATGTAAATAAATCCGGAAATAATTTCCTGAATATAATCCCTCGAAATATTTATCATGTAGATGAATATAATTAGTTGCAAAATTAACAAAATCACATTTCAAATGCGAAATATTTCCCATAATTTCGTACAATGATTTCCTAGTCCATATATATATATATATATATATATATATATATATATATATATATATATATATATATATAT
Organism: Cynegetis impunctata; assembly: GCA_030704885.1. Classification (NCBI taxonomy): domain Eukaryota; kingdom Metazoa; phylum Arthropoda; class Insecta; order Coleoptera; family Coccinellidae; genus Cynegetis; species Cynegetis impunctata. The sequence goes on along the minus strand of JARQZK010004471.1, from coordinate 149,480 downwards.
ATATATATATATATATATATATATATATATATATTGATAATTATTAGCAATAACAGGCTTGGTGAATCCCAAAAAAACTCGATTTTATTAAAAAGTTGATATATTCATTCATAATATTTTATATCAGAATGAAACAATTGATAGAGATTTTCTGCCGTTCTTACGATAGTGACATAAATATATTTCAAATATATCCCCAGTATATATACTATTGGGTATAATATTACGGCTTTAAGGCTCAAAAGATAGAGGAAACGAATATACAATAGTCATAAAATTCATTTATAAATAAAAAGCTTTTCCGGTTGATTCAAAATCAATACAGGTTTTATTGGTTCCATAATATTTTATTATTTCGCTTTATATCTTTCAAGTTCACTATTTTTTATATCTTCGACAAACAATAATTCTAATTAGCTTTGGATGAAGGTCTCATGTATTCTAACATTTCAGCAGCCCTGAAGATCAATTAAAGAATTTCGAAAGCTTGGAGGTGAATAAAAAGATCCTGTCTTAATAATTTCATTATACATATATATATATATATATATATATATATATATATATATATATATATATATATATATATATATATATATATATATATATATATATATATATATATGTATACATATAATAGCTGAAAAAATTAAATTCAATGAATTAGTAGGATTGAATGGAAGTATCTGAAAAAGAATGAAATGAGATTAGTAAATAATAAGTAGGAAAATAGTGAGAGTTGTTCTCACTTTAGATGGTACAGTTCACTCCTCTGAGGAGGGACATCTTACCAGAGGCGTTCCTCAGGGAAGTGTGCTGGGCCCTTTGCTTATTATTGTCTTTGTTAACTCTCTTTGCTACATGAAGCCATCAGATAATTGGAGGTCAATTCTTTATGCTGACGACAGCAATTTCTTGGTTATATCAAGGGATATCGCATCCTGTATCCAGGCGGGTAGAGATGCGGTTTTGGCTGTAGATAATTGGTGTAACGACAATGGTCTAATTCTGAATCATAGCAAGACTCAGGGTATCTTCTTTTGCGGTAGAAAGTCTGTGGAAAGCTATCCTACCTCTCTGTGGCTTGGTAGCAGTACTGTCACCTTGGAGGACTCAGTTAATTTCTTGGGTGTTGCTCTGGATAAACATCTACGGTGGGATCATCATACGGCTAAGTTGAGAAATACACTGAACTCTGCTGCTTATATGTTTATCATGTTCAGAAGCAAGATGGAGGCTGCAGTTATGAGAACTCTCTATTCGCCAGTTTCCAATCTGTACTAGCATATGGAATTATCTTTTGGGGCAGTTCGTTTAGTGCTGACGAAATTTTTCTCATTCAAAAAAGGGTCTTGAGAATAATGTGCGGGTTGGGCTTTCGAGAATCCTGCCGCGGAGTTTTTATATCCAACAGAATACAAACAGTGTTTGGTCTTATCATTCATCGTCCTTTTGTCTCCCTCAAGTTGCGAAAAAGTTATTTTTTACCATATATCAATGAAAATCATACTAGGTAAGTTCATCCCTTCCTCTTTCCAATCCATGGTACTACTAGATTTGAAAGAGGACCTCGGTATATGCCCATGCGTTTGTTTAATTAGCTTGTTAAGCATTTATAAGTTATTGAAGATTTTAGGTTATTCAGAAATCGCATTTAAAGTTTCATTTTGGACGGCGAACCTTATTCAATAAATGAATTCATTACATTTTGTAAAAAGTAAGTTCTTTTCATTTTACCTCTATTTTATTCAGTGCAATATTGTTATATCTGTAATGTGAATAATTGTTGAGATTAATAAATATTATATATATATATATATATATATATATATATATATATATATATATTTATATATATATATATATATATATATATATATGATTATATATATATATATATATATATATATATATATATAATATTTATATGTTCTTTCAAATTCTTGGTATTATTTATGTATCATTTTTCAGTTCAAAAGAACATTGGATTTGTATGATCTGCTCGGAGACAAGGGAGATTTGGAAGAAATCAGGCGCCTGGTTTTTCAAGAGCATCCCTAAGTATATTCTTCCAAAAGAATCATCATATCGCAACATCAGAAATACGAAAAAGGGAAAGAGCACAAGGTCTCTCAGAGATGACGACAGCAGCTCTGATGAGGAGTGGAAATTCAGAACGAAAAATCACAGAAGGAACTCTAGTACGGAGAGTACGAATGGTATTGCTTTCTTCATAACTTTAATTTACGAAGCAATTGTTGAAATTTAGTTGATTCGGTCATTAATACTTGATAATTTATCAAAATGATTGCAATGAATGAATTTTTATTACGTAATTAACTGTTAAACAAATGTTACGTTGAATTTCCAATTTTAGTTTCATATTAAGATACATCTTTTCAAAAAATTATATATTATTGAGTATTTCCTAACATCCAGCTAGTTAGCAGAGTGTTTGGACTTGCTAGCATTCGAAAGGTACCGGGTTCAAATCTTGGGGTTGACTGGCATACCATTGGTTTTTCTCGAGAGTTTTCTACAAAGCGTAAGTCAAAAGGAAAAGTACAAAGGCGAATTGGGGGCCAGTAATCATCCTCTTAAACCCACCCCTCATAGTTGAGGTGGAAGATATAGATCTTCCTAAAATCACCTATCCTTGATATAATTGTACATAGAAGTGGATCCTCTGATATGGATGAAGGAGATAACTCAAGCAGCCCGCCTCTCTTACACATACTTATGGAAGAGATAAAATACACCAGCCCTCCTTTTTCCTTTCCTAGTACCCAAATTATCACATAAAAGTTGTATAGTTTAATCCATCAGAAACAAGATTAATAGTCAGTTAATGCGAGGTTGCATCACTCAAGAATACAAATCGTATATTTTAAATAAACACTGATTTATTATTCAAATCATGAAAAACATACTAGTCGACCATGGTCAATTTCATACATAATTGTATGCTCCGAATATTCTAGTCGCTTAATACGCAAAAATACAACAATCAAATCATGAAAAACATACTAGTCGACCATGGTCAATTTCATACATTACATAAAGTAATGTATGAAATTGACCATGGTCGACTAGTATGTTTTTCATGATTTGATTGTTGTATTTTGCGTATTAAGCGACTAGAATATTCGGAGCGCGCTCTCGTGAGTATATCCAAAGGTTTTAAATCACTATGTTAGTGTGCCTTGGAATCATATACACCACTGTTGTATAGTAGATATCTTCATATCAGGAGGTACGTGTTCAAGCGACGAATTTCTGCATTTTCAGTCTGAGCGGTGAATTGTTGTTTCCCAATATCTTTGGTGGGATGGCGCTCTGGATTGTTATCCGACCAGTGTTACTGACCACGATTTGTATTGGGGAACAATTAGAGATTTGTTAATTCACTCCGGGTCAAATAAGCTGCACTGATGAGATCTAATAAGATCGAAACAGCTGTATGCAGATTTTGAGTCGGGGTGACTTGACAATTTCTATAATTCACCGTTCGATTGTGAATGCAGATTTTGCGTTGCTGAATACGTATAACCAGCTTCCTTGGAAATTTGTTTGATAATTTTTTAAATTATTAAAGAATTTTCCTTGTTCACTTTATGTGATTTATTATTCATCTGCCTTTGGTGAAATAGATATTTCATCGATACTTCTCTTCATTACAGACATGAGGGAGCACTGTTCATCGCAGCTTTCATGTTTGAGGTAGGTTAAATTGAAGCAGAGTATAGTGAATTCTTTAATTGTTTTTTTCCCAAATTTCATTTACTGAATAACCGGTCATCACTCTGAAAGAAAATTAGAATTTGCTTAATAAATTATATTCCTGTACTTTATCTTTCATCAGAAAAAGATCATATTTTTTTTTAGAATTATACAGGCAATCAAAATAATAGTAACCCAGCAAGATCATCCCAATGGAATATACATTGATATCAAGGTTTTTATAATATTTAGAATTTTCTTCATCAAATTATAGTCCAAATTACTTTCAGTAGAGAAATATCATCTTATTTTTGTTGAAATAAAACAGGCAAGCGTACCCAGTAACCCAGCAAAATCATGCCAATTAAATAGTACAATGATATCAAGGTTTCGATTTGCTTAATTGAATTATAGTCCAAATTACTTCATATTTCAGCAAAGTAAGATTACCTTATTTTTGTTAAAATAAAAGGTATAGATCAACTAAACTAAATATATATTGATATCAGGGTTTTTATAATATTTTGCTTAGTCAAATTATAGTCCAAAGTACCTTAACTTTCAGCAAAGACAGATCATCTTATTTTTTTAAAAATAATACAGACAATCGAAGAATAGCCCAGCAAGATCGTTCCAACGAAATAATAACTTGATAATTTGATACGTTTTAGAATTTGATACGTTTTAGAATTTGATACGTTTTAGAATTTGATACGTTTTAGAATATGATACGTTTTAGAATATGATACGTTTTAGAATTTAATACGTTTTAGAATATGATACGTTTTAGAATTTGATACGTTTTAGAATTTGATACGTTTTAGAATTTGATACGTTTTAGAATTTGATACGTTTTAGAACTTAATGAAAAATCCAAAAATTAAGACCTTCTGATTTATAATGCCATATTACAGCCAACCAAACAGCAGTCCAGGAAGTTCAACACAATCTAAAATTCCCGATTTTCTCAAGCCTTACCCCAGTATTTCCACAACAATAGATTCGAAAGGGGAAGACTCCGGCTTGGACGGGAGAACGGAGTACTCCGGGGAAGGATCTGTCACGTCCAGACGTGAACTGATCGGAAGCAGAAGTTTGACAGATTGGCCATGGAGTGACTCCAGAAGTGAGGGCAGGGTGTCTCCCAGTACCTGCAGTATCAATAGCAGTGTTTTTAAGGTCGGCAAATAACTGGTTTTTTTTACTTTCACTTTATATATATATATATATATATCTAAATAGGTATATATATATATATATATATATATATATATATATCTAAATAGGTATATATATATATATATATATATATATATATATATATATATATATATATATATATATATATATATATATATATTGTTTTCAGGAGAATACAGAATACTATAAAGTGGGGTGAATTTCAGTGAACAGTTTTGAATATCAAAATTGTGAGGGAGGAGAAAGCTAGCCGTAATTGGATAAATATTTAACAACACATCCGAAATACAGTCTCCTAGATTGTGTTGTAAGAGAACTAGTTCTTTACGAACTTAGATCATCTTCGCAGTTCTTTCTGTTTTTGTTAGATGAAAATTTGTTGTTATTATGGGAAAAAACGACAGCATACTGCTCATGCTTCTCTCCAAAAATATCATATTTTGGACTTGAAAGTAGATTTAGACCAACTACAATTAGATAACATATATTCTAAATTTATTCAGAAAACATTAAAAATTGCGGATATCAAGAAATAAAAAGTCTATAAAATACACAGTTTATTTTTTTTCAGAATTTAAACAAAGGACTACTTCATTTCATACATACCCATAATTTCTCACCCTTTCATATGTTACACTAGCGGGACCCGTCGCGGCTTCGCCTGCGTATCCATATATGTATACGTATGAATTTATTAAGATATAGTTTTCGTACATATTGCGTATCGTACGTAATACTTATCATTATTTTTATACTTCAAAAATTCTATAGATACACTTTATAGCCAATATACCAAAAATTTATTCCACCCCCGTTCAACCCCTGAATGATCGAATTTTAAAAAATGGAGAAAGTGGTTTTTCAAGATAATTATGAGGAACATTTTAGTGGCCGAATGAAATCGCTAAGTCGATTATTTTGCCAGAAATAGCCAATAAAAAAAACAGACTCACTCCTTTTTCACCCCCAAATGATGGGATTTCAAAAAACTGAGAAACTACTTTCTAAAGTTAATTTTACTTAATATTTTCGTGAAAGAGCGGGATCACTAAGTCCATTATCTTGCGAGATTCAGCCAAAAATAGCCAATATACGAAAAACACATTTCACCCTCTTTCAACCCCTAAATGATACAACATCAAAAAATGCAGAAAATGGTTTTTTAAGAAAATTATAAGGAACATTGTAGTGGAAAAACGGAATCGCTAAGTCGATTATTTTGCCGGAAATAGCCAATATAAAAAAAACAGACTTGCCCCTTTTGCACCCCTAAATGATGGAATTTCAAAAAACTGAGAAACTACTTTCTAGAGTTAATTTTACTTAATATTTTCGTGAAAGAGCGGGATCACTAAGTCCATTATCTTGCGAGATTCAGCCAAAAATAGCCAATATACGAAAAACACATTTCACCCTCTTTCAACCCCTAAATGATACAACATCAAAAAATGCAGAAAATGGTTTTTTAAGAAAATTATAAGGAACATTGTAGTGGAAAAACGGAATCGCTAAGTCGATTATTTTGCCGGAAATAGCCAATATAAAAAAAACAGACTTGCCCCTTTTGCACCCCTAAATGATGGAATTTCAAAAAACTGAGAAACTTCTTTCTAGAGTTAATTTTACTTAACATTTTCGTGAAAGAGCGGGATCGCTAAGTCCATTATTTTGCGAGAATCAGCCAAAAATAGCCAATATACGAAAAACACATTTCACCCTCTTTCAACCCCTAAATGATACAACATCAAAAAATGCAGAAAAAGGTTTCTTAATAAAATTATAAGGAACATTGTAGTGGAAGAACGGAATCGCTAAGTCGATTATTTTGCCGGAAATAGCCAATATAAAAAAAAACAGACTTACTACTTTTGCACCCCTAAATGACGGAATTTCAAAAAACTGAGAAACTACTTTCTAGAGTTCATTTTACTTAACATTTTAGTGGAAGAACGGGATCGCTAAGTCCATTATTTTGCGAGAAACATCAAAAAACACGTTTTACCCTTTTTCAACCCCTTAACGGCGGAATTTTAAAAAACCCCGTCTTAGTGGGAATCTGCATGATCAGACTTAACTTCCCACCAAATATCAGAAATTTAAAAAATATGGTTTTTGCTGTAGACTGGATTCAATTTTTCGGCTTATATATATATAGATCTTAGCTGTCGATATTTGGCATTTAGTGGGACTATTATCGTCTATGCGATGGTAATTTGTAGCTCATAGCGCGATGTTCAATTAATTTAAATCACTAATTTTAGTGATGGTAGATATTATATGGGTGCATCAGAACAACAGTGGTTCAAGTCCAAAATTTTGATTTTCTTTTATTTTTTTATTCTCGATTCAATACCCCCAATACGGTTCCTTTTCAGAGCAACAAAGATCCAAGCCCACTACTCAATAGTTGCCTTTAAAATACCACTAGATTGGTATTGCTGTGAATTAAAAATGAAAATTTTCAGAGCAAAGGCGACTCAAGTCCTATTTTTCATGTCTTGACACGTATTGCTTCAATTAGTGGATGTGACTATGTGACTAAAAATTCAGTTAATTAAATGAAGATTCAAGTCATCAAATTCAAACGTGGACAACCATTTTCTTTATTTTTTAGAGAGAATGTCTCAAATGTTATGGACTTTCGAGAGATTTCCTTAATAAAGAAGTGCGTTGGAAAGAAATTCACATATTTAGCAGCGGTAAATCATGAGCCTCTGTACATGCAACGACGAGCCATAACTTTATTAAAGAAGACGATAAAAAATCGCTTCTACATTTGATACCACCTATTTTTCATCAATTTCATAAACATCTTCCTGTTAAAATTAATACAAGAACATTCTTTCAAGATGGTCAGGATCAGAGTAATCAGTTGTTGAGTGATGAAGAGTTCAACAACGAATACCAATTCGACGAATAGATTAGCTAGTTTTTTTAATATTCATGTTAGAATTGTTTTTTGATATAGATTTTACTTTACTTACTTGTTTCAGTCTAAAAACATCTGTGCAATCCTAATACACACAAATTTGAATTTGTAACTCTAAAATTCAAATTTATTTTCTGTGATATTGCAAAAGATTGTTTTCAGAGCAAGTAAAATGAATAACATAAAATCTTTTAGCTAAATTCAGTTTTATTCTTGTGATTTGGATTGAAGAATGCACCTCAATATGAATTCGTTCAGTGCAACACTGATCTAAGTCCATTTTTTTATCTCTTAATTGATTGATTAGTTAGGTGTTTTTGAATTTATCATTCATGAAGTATAAGAGAAATAAAATTTAATATATCACCAAAAAGAATCTAATGAATCCAATTTGAAATAAATAACAAGAAATTACCTATAAACACAAACGCAAATATATTAATTAAACAAAACTTGGTAAACTGAATTTAGACCACTGTTGTTCTGATACTTCTTCTTCCGGTGCCTTACCCGGTTTCGGGGGTAGGCGACCTCTCTACAACTATTCGTGCTGTGCGTGATACAGTTATACACGAATAGAAGGGACCTACAGTTTTACGACGGTTCCGAACGTCTTTATAGAGAGGCTTTACTAGGCAGAATACTTCTCGGTGGTTCGCCATTGCCTTCCGAGAGGTGGCTCCGCATTAATTCGTTGGTTCGGCCGGGATTCGATCCAGCGACCTTCTGTTCAGGAGCCCAACGCACTGACCACTGAACTACGGAGCCACTATATTATTCATATATATTCAGTAAACTAAATTTTGTGACAATTGTTCTGATACACCCATATGTAAATGTGATGTAACTAACTGCGTTGTCTTCATAAAAACAAAACAATAACTTTATATAATTTGAATGAAGAATTTGATTGACCTTTGTGTCAATTTTCACTTATTACTATTAATAAATCCTACATGAACTATGATTTTTATTTTAGAATTCCATGGATGATCATAAACCCGTAGAAAAGCCTGTAATCGATCTATCATTGGGCACAATGGACCTTTCGTTAACCTACGACCCTATAAATTCGACCCTTCATTGCACTGTTTACAGGGCGAAGAATTTAATTCCAATGGACATGAACGGCCTAGCAGATCCCTATTGCAAGCTCAATATTCTACCGTCTACAAGAACTTCGACAAGGTAAATGTAGAACATATTTGACAATCCAGATTCGTTACTATATAATTTTTTTCAAATAATTTGTTAGTTCAAACATCTCAGCAAAATGGATATCTTTGGGATTAATAAGTACATATTTTAACCTTTTTTGGTCTCGTCAGTGCTGCGTATCCGAACCGAACCCTTATTTGTTACAAATCTGAAACGTTTCAGGTAATTTATTGAGCATTCATGAGGCTCAATAAGGTCGAAACTTTTGTTCACTCATTTGGAACACGTTCAAATCCATGTATATCAACTAGACCATGAATGTGTGAAATATTTATATGAGTGATATTTACGATATTTTGAAGTTATAAAAAGATAAATTAGTTCAAAATAGTCCTTTAAATAAGAAAATTTATATAACATTGACTTATTTGATATTTCAATAATTAAATTTTTTTTTAAATTCGTATGAACTGGTAAATTGTAAATTTTTTGATTACTTGCCTACGCCTTGAACACCTAGGTTTGAACCCGCGATCTACCGAATGCTAGTAAGCGAGTCCTGAACACTCCGCTAACTAGCTCGGTAAAATCCAAAATAGAAATAACAAAAAATTTTTTCAGGATTCGTTTTATGAATTTCTTTCTTTCAGACTACGAACTAAAACAATCCACAAGACCAGAAATCCCGAATTCAATGAGAATCTAACGTTTTACGACATATCTGAGAATGACTTGTTGAACAAGAGTCTCCACATTATTGTCGTCGATGATGACAAATATGGCCATGACTTCATGGGCGAAACGAAGATAAACCTTGCTAAATTGCGAGTACAGAACACTATGTATGTAAGTATCTAACATCAATAAGATAAGAAGAATAAGATTATAAATTTGAGAAATTTATTTAGCTTCCTGTTCTTTTTTTGTATAACAAACAGATTTAAGCAGTCGCGAAATTTTTTACCGCACCTTGTATGTAGTATATAAAAGGTTTGTCTAAGTGGGCTTTTTTTGCAGTTGACTTTGGCTCTGGAAAATATTTCTCAGGAGCAAAGAGGACCTCTTCCAGCCCCAGAACTTTGTCAGTGGTTCGACGATTTGTGGTCCAGAGGCCAGATACTTTTATCTTTGTGCTACAGTACTAAGAGAAGGTCTCTACTAGTGACTGTCGTGAGATGTGCTAACCTTTTACCAATGGATAATAACGGTTTCTCCGATCCATTTGTTAAATTGTAAGTACCATCGGCAATTATGTGTGCTTTTTCAGATCATCTAAGTGCGAGGACCTGGCTTAAAATTTATAGGTACTGTGAATACGTCAATATTCAAAATTAACCACTCTTCATACTTGCAGTCCTCTCAGGGATCTTCTGGAATATATTTTGTCTCAGAATTAAACCCCAACTACCAACATTAATTATGTCAGTGCATCGCTATCTAGCCATATACGTGTTGACCAAGCTGAATCCATAAAAGCTGACCTCACATCGTTTCAAACTAGGTATTTGATCATTTAGTTTCTTTTAATTCCACCAAGACATGAGCAACTAGGTTCGCCAGAAAAACTTTCCTCATCGATTATTAACTCAACTGATAAACTGCATGGGAATAAGGGTTAACTCGAATCTAATCTGCCACGAATACGTCTCCACCATTGCAAATTTAGCTGTACGCACAGAAGCTCAGATATCTATTACGTGCTACGCCATAGTAGCTTTTACTGCTTTAAGAGGCTCAAATTCATTCAGCATTAGAAAACTGCTATCATGCTTGGAGCTCTTTGCACCAATACTACTTGACTCAATGCAGAAAAGAGCTATGAGGCTTGTAGATGACACATCAATTACTGCTCAGATTAATACACTCGTACAGCGGAAGAAGGTTGCAGAATTTTGTTTCTTTCATAGATATTGTCGAGGCAGGTGTTTTGCTGCATTTACCACCATTATTCCACGAGGAGAATTCTTTCTTTATGGAAGGTATGCAGATTTGCAACTGCTTTGGTGTATATCGCCAAGAACCTAACATAAATATATTACAAAAGTTTTCTTAACCACAAAACCTACACCTGAAAAGCTTTTCCTACTAACATTTAAATAAAACGATTATTTTGTAATATTTGCTATATAACATCATATTTGCTATATAATATTGTCTAAGGTGAATAATTTTTGAAAAGATAAGCTAATATTTTATTTTTCTTCGATAATGGAAGGTTTGAATTCTCTGAGGCTGCAAACTCGTACCAATAGGTATACCACAAGGTTCCATTTTCGGTCTGGTCTTCTTTACATTTTTCAGAATTTTTTCTCTAAGGTCGAGCAGTAAATATATATATATATATATATATATATATATATATATATATATATATATATATATATATGCAAATATGCAGATCATTTATTTCCTAATATCTATTAGGAACAAACTGGCCAGTTAATTCACCTACAACTTCCATCATTTGTATTTATCAGAAATAAATGTTTCACTAGTATCAAACAATTCATTATAGAATTGGAAGTGAACAAAATAAGAGACAATGAGAACAGAAAATAGAGAAGATTTATAATATATCCTGATATATGTTTTTTGCAGACAACTCAAACCGGATCCCCACCACAAGAAGCACAAAACCACAATAAAATGGAAAGAACTGAATCCCATGTGGAATGAAGAATTCGCTTTTGAAACTCGTCCTACGGAACTATCAACGCAAAGCCTATACGTCGCAGTTTACGACAAAGATTACGGAAAAAGTAATGATTACTTAGGTGGTCTGGTCCTTGGAGGTCTTGGTTCAAAAGGAAAACGTCTGAAACATTGGTTGGACATGATAAAATACCCCGATCACCATCACCAGTGTTGGCATAGTTTGAGTGAAGAGGTACTCAAGTGAGGAGATTGTCACTACAAAAAAAAGCCACAAGTTTAGAAAAATTCAATCTGGAGAATTAAGACAATGGAGTTTAAGTCTATCACGGAGACTTCCATAAACACAAAGGAGTAACTCAGGAAAATAATTCCTGATGTTCCCTTTAGATTTTAATTTAATAATTTATTATCCTTTGCAGAATTCAACTCGGAAAAATCTTAAGTTTATTGATAAGACAGAGAATTTTCATTGATAATTGAGACTTTTTGTTGTGTTGTTAAAGTTTGTTCTAGAAATATGACAGTTTTCAAGTAATATGTTATATTTTGCTGTTATAACACTTTGTAAATCCTGATTGGTAGTTTAAATGGTGAACCTACCATCGCCCAGGCCTATAAAGCTGGTTAAAGGTTACATCGATATATGTAATTAATCTAAATTGCTTGAAAATACAGGAAAGATTCTTGTTGGTCTATGGTAACATAAGAACAATAGGTAGTAGTCATACATTTGAACAATTCAGATGGTTTGGCTCATTCTGCATTTCAACTAGCAGGTTGCCTTTAAAGGATATTATTATTTGTGTGATTGAAAATTTTTTATTTATTATTCTCACTTTCTTTCTAGTGAATTATCTATTCATTTACATTATACTTTTGTTTTTACAATTTGAACATCTAGATGTTCAATTTGAATATGGAGCATCCCACGATAAAGGTGTTTTTTGTCTTATGGCTGTCCTGTTTTTTCAGTTGTACTTAAGCCTCTTGGGCTATTTTTCATCGAGTTACTTAACACTAATTTTGTCATTCTCGTTTCCTATATAGGTCTATACAGCTTCTTCGGCGGTTGGTTTTTGTCGTTTTTGGGCTACATCTTAGGCTGTATATATTAAACATAGATTTTCATTGGTTTAACAGTTCAATTTCTTGAGATATTCAAAGGTTCCATCACGTATCCTAGGTGGAAAAAGATATAGGAAAGATTCTCCCTTCTGGCATAGATGACATATGTACAATAAGAAGTGGTCATAAGTTTGACCAATTCAATTGGTTTGTCTCATTCTTCTGCTTCAACTTGCAGGTTGCATTTGAAGGTTAATATTATTTTTGTGATTGAAAATCTCTTGCAATTACTTTCTTTCTAGTGAATTATCTATTCATTTATATTATATTTTAGTTTTTATTCTAGATGTTCACTTTGATTTGAAGCATCCAATGAAAAAAATATGCAAGAGTTTCTGTTGGTCTTTTGGCTGTCCTTTTTTCCACATCTATTAAGCCTCTTGGGCTTTTGTGTTTTCTAGTCTTATTTACACGTCAATTCGTACTCTCATTTCCTGTATAAGTTTATACAGTTTCTTCGTCTGTTGGTTGTTTTAGATTTCGGGCTACGAAACTTCAACAGTATTTCAATAAAGCTATTATTTATCTCTTCTTCTCTAATTATTATAACTTTACAAATTATTTTTATAGATTAATCTCGATAGTTCATATATTTGATGGAAAAAAAAAACATATATATCGCATACAAATACAAATAAATTTATACCTAATGAAATGTTAAAAATGCTAAAAATAATGAAGAAAAAATAACAATACATAATAATCTATAAATGTGACAAATAAGTCGTATATATTATATATTTATATATTCTCAGGCGGCACATTTTATCGGTTTACATTTGAGTTTATATTTTTTCAATGTTGTTATCATGGCATGATATTGTTAAACATTTTTCATGTTTATTGAAGTTAGCTCAAAGTATATACTCTAATGTAAGATGTGTTCAATGGAAAAATAACATAGTTCCTGGTTATAGCGATCCAATATACAACCTATTGTGTAGAAAATATGTCTCAATTATCAGATAAAATATATCTTCCGATTCAAGAAAAATTCTTCAATAATTTAAAAAATTATCAAACAACTTTTCAAGGGATCTACATTCACAATCCAACGGTGAAATATAGAAATCGTCAGGTCACCCCTACTCAAAATCTGCATACAGCTGTTTCGATCTTATTAGATCTCATCGGGGCAGCTTAGTTGACTCGGAGTGAATTAACAAATTTCTAATTGTTCCCGAATACAAATCGCGGTCGGACTACTATCTGGATGACAACCCAGAGCGCCCTCTACCAAGTTTATTGAAAATCAACGATTCACCGCTTAGATCGGAAATGCAGAATCTAAGCGGTGAATTATTGGTTTCCAATATCCTTGGTGGAGGGCGCTCTGGGTTGTTATCCAGATAGTAGTCCCGACCGCGATTTGTGTTCGGGAACAATTAGAAATTTGTTAATTCACTCCGAGTCAAATAAGCTGCACTGATGAGATCTAATAAGTTCAAAACAGCTATATGCAGATTTTGAATTGGGTTGACTTGATTTCTTTAATTCACTGTTAGATTGCGAATATAGAATTCTCGTTGGGGAAGACATATAACCAGCTCCCTTAAAAAGTTGTTTGATAATTTTTTAAATTATTCATGAATTTTCCTTGTTCATTTGATGTAGTTTATTAAATTGACCATGGTCAACTTGTCAACTCATATTTTTCATGATTTGTGTAGTTCAAATATTTCTTGCTTCTGTATTGTTGATTATGTAGTCAAGCATTTCTATTTTATATTATACGGTTTTGTATATTTTAAAAAAAAGATGAGATGTATTGTGGGACACTCGATTGGAACGGAGTTCATTTCACTATATATTATGTATTAAATAGACGGTACAATGAAATAAATTAACAAGGTTTTATAGTAATTAAATGAAAAAAAATTCAGAGTTATTCATATTAGGATTTACATATTACTTCGAGAGTATATGTAAACTATTCAAAACAATAATCTTTTCAGGACATCAAAGTTTTTTCAGAATTTAGTAGAATATAAACAATATTCTCGTTGGGGCCCTATTCTATATAACATACTAGCGAAGAAACCTTGCGTTGCCCTGGTCGAAATACTTCGTACGCACAATAGTAACCGAATCAGTTTAGCACCATGGCTGAGACTTGACTGACGAAATTCAACGATCGAAATTGCTAGTTTGACAACATTCTAGAACACACAATTACATTTGAATATAATCTGAAAATAACTTGAATATTCCAGAGAAGTCCTCATCATTGTCACTCACATATACACTTAACGTTCTGCAATACAAACTAGAGTTTAGATAAGTCTTATAGTATGTTAGAAAACTTCCTTACTTATTATATATATATAAATATATATATATATAGGAAAAAATATATTGGAATTCTCGGTTTAGGAATCAGTGATACACTTTCATATCATCCAAGCTTTCGGTAATTTTTTATTACCTTTCTCAAGGATCTACAATGTAAAAATATTGCAATTAATGAAACAAAAGACCAAAGAAGAGGTCTAATAGCAAATTACTTATGATTAAAATTTTGCAAATACAAATAGACCACAATACAGAAGAATTCTCACATAAAATTATAAAATCATAAAACATCCTTCAAGAGAATCAACAGCCGAACAATTCATATGTGAGTTGTATTTGTTTCTTTGGTCTTTTGTTTCATTAATTGCAATATTTTTACATTGTAGATCCTTGAGAAAGGTAATAAAAAATTACCGAAAGCTTGGATGATATAAAAGTTTATCACTGATTCCTAGACCGAGAATTCCAATATATTTTTTCCTGTACTTATTACGGTCAAGACTGTCTTCAAACCTATATATATATATATATATATATATATATATATATATATATATATATATATATATATATATATATATATAACGGGCTTTCATTCAAAAACTTGCCACCCAACGTTATCTGCCTGAAGAGACAGATTTGTGAAAATCTCCAAAACACGTCAACAAATTTATTAAGAGGGAATAGTTTTTAAGTAAAACTGTACTTTCGCTTCAATCCCCTAACCCCCTGAGCTACCACCCCAAAATTTTAATGAGACAGGTGCTCGAGTGATATATCATCTGCCTGGGCTGTTTAATCTCTGAAACATAGTGACAGTAATACTGAGAAACCGGTAACAGGTAACTAGTACTTGTCCTAAAAAGTGACAATCAAATTAGTTTTGGAATGTCAAAAAAAAAGGTAGGTAATCAAGCAGGTGTGTTTAGTGATAAAAATGCATTCGTAAATATTGAAATGGGTGATATTCCACAACAGTGAGGTCGAATACAAAAAGTATGACGGCAAAATGTAGAGATTGAACAGCCCTTTAAAATGATGTATTACTCAACCCCTTGTCTCATTTAAAAATTTTGGGGGTTATGGGGTTAGAGGGGAGGAGTCCAGTTTTACGTAAAAAACGTTTCTCTTAATGAATCTGTTGATATGTTTCGGCGATTTTTACAAATCTGTCTCTTCACGCAGATAACGTGGGTGGCAAGTTTTTAAATGAAAGCCCGGTATATATATATATATATATATATATATATATATATATATATATATATATATATATATATATATATATATATATATATATATATATATATATTGCCGAATGTATATAGGCAAATCACTTCAGAATGGCTGCACCTATTTGGCCAAATCTTTTCTGGTTGTGTGTAATTGTCAGAAAAAGATTGGTATAAAAGAAGATGTTCGAAAATATGAATAAGTGAGTGAGTAAGAAAAAAGACAGTAGGGAGACCTCCAAAAATATTGACAGATAGACGGACAGTTGTTCAGTTTCTCACATTGTTTATCCTGTTCAAACCAGAAAAAAAATTTATATATTGCTTAGGATGTTTTTAAAAAAAAAGTAGAACTCTGTATGTTATCTATAACTCGGTTGCCTTCAGACTTGATTTATTTCATTATCAAGAAAATGCCAACAGTAATTCGTAAAAATATTGGTGGGTGTAAGCGTAAGGGTAGGTCTCCACCAAAGAAAAATTGTCAACGTTTGTCATCAGCGCGTGTTGACAACACGAAAGTTGGCAATTATTCTTCGGTGGAGACTAACTTTAACGCAAGCCTAGTTTATAATCGTCGCGTCAATGACACCTAAGAAGAGCGTAGGCAGCGTTTGGAGGCAAACAGATTGCGAATTTCTCAAGCGCGCCCTAACATGGCTGCAGAAGATCACAAGCAGGCTGAACACACGGTCAAACGTGACAATTATCTATGAAAGTTTAACGTTTCGATTCGATTCAACAGTCAGATAAATCGGTAGACCTCGGAATAATGAGCACTATTTGTCAACATTGCAATGCTTTGAGGTTTCGACTCGAACTTTGAATTATGTTATGTGAGCTGAAAGGTCAAATTTTCACAAACACTTCTTGAAGAATATTCAAATGTACAACAGAGTGTGTCAAATGACATCATTTGGGGCCTGTTGTTTTTCTTCTACTAAATTTTGAATAAACTTTGCTACTATAAAAAATTTTCAATTTTCATTTAATTACTCCCAAATATAGTTGATTTATTTCATTGTGTATTGCTATTTATACATAATATAAGTATAGCGAGAGAAATTTTTTTTAAAATCTTCTTGAATTGTATTTTTTCTGTAATATTATAATATCTGAATTTTGGGCCAAAGTGGGCCATTATTCGCATGTTTATATAGCTCCGAAATCATTTTCGGTAAGGATAAATAGCCAATTTATATTCAGCATTTATGTATCTTGTGCTGCTTGGGATGTAACTGATGTTGAATAATGAATACATATTTTATGAGCGTTATCATATTATACAACCTTGATAAAAGAATATAGTTTTATAATTCGTTCAATATATTTATTTGAACATTCTTGTGGTAATATAAAACATGTTTCATACTTAATTGTTTTATTGACGTCTTTCAATTTTCCATAAATTTGTTTTATTATGAATTTTTATTTTTTTAACTTCCATAACTTCCATAGCACTATGAAAAATCCTTCTTTAGAGCTCAATAATTCGAAAACGTGTATCAAATATTTTTAGAATATATCAATAGATTTGGATTTAAAAAAATATTAACTAAAAAACTAATTTAACCCCTGCATTTCGTAAACGAAAGAATTAAGAACACAATTAAGCACCAAATAGGGAAATTTTAGAAATAATGCATGTTCGAACAAATTTAACCAAGATCATAAATGATTTAAGTACATATATACAGATTAAATTTATCTAACAAACAACATATATATATATATATATATATATATATATATATATATATATATATATATATATATATATATATATATATATAATTATTCATTAGCAATAAGAGGCTTGGTGTCGTGGCGAAATGTCAACTTTTTAATAAAATCGAGATTTTTGAGATTCAACAAGCCTGTTATTGCTAATAATTTTCAAAAGATTAGAAATAGTTCACAGGCAACAACAGTTCGAATGAATAATTAAATATTGCAAGCTGAAAATATGGCAATGATCCCAAACTTTTTCAAGAATGTGGAACAACAGCACGGGCAACAAGCAGTTATTATTTTGAAAAATGTTTGTTCACTCAACAAGAAGATTACCAATCTGAAGTCAAGAAGAATTTTTTTACTGCGTTGCAAGCATGGAAATCTGTGTCCTATATTCCTTAAGCTGAGAGTTTCAAATATTGTTCTAGATTGTGAGTACCTTTTTAGAAGATTTGAAATTCTAAATAAAAACTTCATTAAAAAAACCCTCAATTTAATAATTACCGACACTGTTCAAAATATCAACATTTTAACGAAACAAATAAATACTCTAACAAACACATTACAACAAATACTTCCAAATGAAATTTTACTTAATTTTTTACAACATGAAGAAATTAAAAACAATAACCTCAGTAAAATCAATAAAAACAGACACATCAAAAAATTAAACAAACTATTATCTAACCAATCACCACAAACAATAGTAGAAGCAACATCACATGAAAATAGTGTAATTAATACCACCACTACTGTTTTACCTTTTTTCGTCGAAGAGACATTAAATTTAGACCCCAAACACTCTATAGAAATTAATAATATCAAACAAGTACCAATTAATAATATTATAGCTAACATAGAAAAAGGTATTTCAAATTTATGTCCTGAAAATCAAAATTCCATTAGACAAAAAGTAGCACAAACTATAAAAACTCACCACAATAAAGACAAAAATGAAAAACAAACATTACATAATACACAAACTATCAAAAACTTATATCAAACCAAACAATTGAAAAGTTTTGATAAAGCCACGAATGTCGTGGCGAAACGTCAACTTTTTAATAAAATCGAGTTTTTTGAGATTCAACAAGCCTGTTATTGCTAATAATTATCAAAAGATTATATATATATATATATATATATATATATATATATATATATATATATATATATATATATATATATATATATATACTCAGGAGCAAAAAAACGCAACAAGTTGATATTTGTCAAAATATGAGGTCTCATAGTTTTTTCATTTTTAGTTCGATTTTCAAAATTTTTTCACCAAACTGTAGATAAAATTATCTTTCTTAACTTGCACATTCAGTATTTTGCTAAATGCTGGCTTATTGGACAATATACGAAGTTAAGTAGAAGTTTGTTCTCAAGCCCTAATTTTAAAACATCCTGTGGAGTGATTTCGTGGTCAAATTCTTTAGAAATACCAGTTTTTCTTAAGAACCATTCCTTTCCAACATTTTGTTTTTTGGTTCATGCCTTTAAGTGCACTAGTTCATTTTAAAGAAGGAAATGAACTTATCATCAACGGTTTACGTTATGAAATGTAATTTTTAATTATTAAAACTAACAATTATGATTACAGATGCTAATGGCAAAAAGTTTGCCATTAGCATCTGAAGAAGGTGAAGTTCCACCGAAACGTGCGTCATGCGTTATTTCTTATAATAAATGTGTAAATTGTTAGTTTTAACCATTGTTTTAATATGTTTATTAATTTACACCAAGTATCGGCCCAATCAATCCAAAATTTAATTTTTACTTGGCCACATGCAGCAATTTGTGTCACACAATACCTCGTGGAAGTAAGTGTTAACAAAATAAACTGGCCAGCATATTCGCCTGATCTCAACCCCATAGAGCATGTGGGACATGCTTGGTAGGCGAGTCCGAGATCGCGAAGTATAAGTTCAGTAATTCAGGAGAAATGGCAAAATTCTTCTCAAGATACTATTCGTCACCTTATTCAAAATATGAACCGACGTATGCAGGCAGTAATAAGAGCTAGAGGGGTGGTAATACAAAATACTAATCTGAATTTGTTGCAAAAAGTATGTTTCTTCAAGTTATTTAGGATACAGTTGAATTGGTTTGTTTTGAAGTTTCATTTCTAATTTGAATTGAATATATTTGCATAAACCAATTTTGCAATAATTGTTTATTATTATAACTGATATATTGTTGCTTTCTCATTGCTGGATTCATAAATTGAGCTGTCAAACTGAGATTATGGCACAATGAGCAAAGCCATCTCGTCAAAATTTAATATTTCTTAAAATTGGGAAAACTGTTGTTTGAAGATCTTTTCCCTCTTAAAAATAAACTAGTGCACTCAAAGACATGAACCAAAGAACAAAATGTTGAAAAGGAATGGTTCTTGAGAAAAACTGGTATTTTGAAAGAATTTGATCATGAAATTATTCCACAGGATAATTTAAAATTAGGGTTCAATAAAACACTTCTCATTAATCCTGTATAATGACTCATAAGTCAGTTTTCAACAAAATACTGAATGTGCAAGTGGAAGCTTATAATTTCATCTACAGTTTTCTCAAAAAATTTCCAAAATTTAACTATAAATAAAAAAACTATGAGTTCTCAAATATTAACTTGTTGCGTTTTTTTTTGCACCTGAGTGTATATATATATATATATATATATATATATATATATTTATATATATTTATATATATATATATATTCATTCGAATTGTTGCCTGTGAATTATTTCTAATTTCTTGATAATTATTAGCAATAACAGGCTTGTTGAATCTCAAAAAACTCGATTTCATTAAAAAGTTAATAAAATCGAGTTTTTTGAGATTCAACAAGCCTGTTATTGCTAATAATTATCAAGAAATTATAAATATATATATATATATATATATATATATATATATATATATATATATATATATATATATATATATATATATATATATATATATATATATATATATATATATATATATATATATATATATATAGATAAACACCTCATTATTTTTGATGATTCAGCTCCGTGAAAATTGTAGGAAATAAACACTATTCATTTTCAAGTTCAAACAGTATAAATTCAGAAAATCATGGATTCCTCACAATTTTTAATTTTCCTTCATAATTGTTATGAAGCCATGAAAAGTTAAGCATTCAATATAGATTTTGATTAAAGAATCCTCTATTTATGTATATAAATTACAAATCGAATGATCTTCCATTAGTATTTCCTGTTTTAAGCTACTTATTAAACACTTAAAGCGTGAAAATCAATCGATAAATCAAACCAAAGGTCGAATACAATATAATCAACATAGAAAATATAAATACATGCATATTTCTTTTACGTATAATTAAACGGTTGTTTATGAGGAATGTAGATACTCAGGAGCATCACGATTCGTTTGAATCTTATCAAAGATTTCCTTACGTATACGTAATATTGAAGTTCATATGAAAATTTATATGAAGCAGTGTAAACTTATATTAAATTCAGTGCCGGATTAGCCACGTAGCAAAATTAGCAAATGCTGCGGGCCCCGCGCTCCAACTCCTGTCTGACAGTAAAAACAAAGTTTAGATAAGCGTAAAATATCTTGCATGCCTTAAACGCGAAGCGCTTAGAATATGCTTCACTCACACCTGAAAATCTAAAACTCGATTTCGTCACGTTAAATCGTAGGTATAGGTTGTATAATACCTACCACGAGGAACGTTGGTGTCAAAATCTACAACAATAGGTAATTTAAAGTTGTACCACTTCTCTGAAAATTGAGCGCTTGCCTGTGAACTAATCAGAAGATTATATATATATATATATATATATATATATATATATATATATATATATATATATATATATATATTATATATATATATATATGTTGTATCGTATGTTTTCTCGGATGGTAGAATGAATCAGAGAGAGATTCCGGGGTTCAATCCGATTTCGGAAGTTTTGTTGGCGCTGAGAAGCACCGTTTGTTTTCACGACGTTTCGCCCAAAATCTCATTTGGCATTTTCAAGTGCTGCTGTACGTCTGGTGACTCGACGGCAACTACTGTTCGCCTCTGCTTGTGTCTGGGTTTTATTGGCATTGGCTGGTCTCGTTTCCTGATTGGCCGGTTCGCTGCATAGGCTCCGCCCCTCACTTCTTGACTTTCTTCCTCGATGTTTGTTTTTACGTCTTGTGTTGTTTTATGCGTTTTTCGTGTTTTTTAAAATTATTTTCCAAGTCAGTGGAATATTTAGAGCATCGTCTCGTTTGTTTAGGTGTCCTGATTTTTCTATTTCTAGAGCTTCTCTTATGGTACGGACCCTGTAGTTTTCTATGGATGCTATTTCTCTTGATCGGTCAAAATCGATTCTTGTGGCCTGTTGCTTGATGATGTTGAAACAGGGCTGATGTTGTTTGTTTGTTTCTGACGCTATTTTTATGTTCTTGTATTCTTGCCGATATTTTTCTGTTCGTTTGTCCTATGTATGTTTGGCCGCAGTCTGCACACGGTATGCTGTAGACGCCATGGTTTTTCTAATCCGATTTTATCTTTCGGAGTTTCCAAGTATATTGGCTATTGTTTTCTGCGGTTTAATATTGGTGTTATGTTATTTTTCCTCCAGACTCTTCCAATTTTATCTGTAATTCCTTTTACGTATGGAAGTACTGCTTTTTGTCTGGATTCTTCGGCGTTGTTTTTTGATGTATTTATTGGATTTTCCTGTTTTTTGATGGCCTTTTTGATGTCGGTGTGTGTATATACATTTAGTCGTATGGCGGTTGTGATCTGTTCGATTTCTTGTCCTCTTGTTTCTGGTTCTGTTAGTCGAAAAGATCGAGAAATTAATGAGTTTACTACTGACTGTTTTTGTGAAGGATGGTGGTGGGATTGTGCGTTCAGGTATCTGTTAGTGTGTGTTGGTTTGCGATATACACTGAAGCCCAAAGTACCGTTCAGACTTCTACGACAAAATGGATATACACACACCGACATCAAAAAGGCCATCAAAAAACAGGAAAATCCAATAAATACATCAAAAAACAACGCCGAAGAATCCAGACAAAAAGCAGTACTTCCATACGTAAAAGGAATTACAGATAAAATTGGAAGAGTCTTGAGGAAAAATAACATAACACCAATATTTAAACCGCAGAAAACAATAGCCAATATAACTTGGAAACCCGAAAGATAAAATCGGATTAGAAAACCATGGCGTCTAGCAGCATACCGTGTTGCAGACTGGCGGCCAAACATACATAGGACAAACGAACAGAAAAATATCGGCAAGAATACAAGAACATAAAAAATAGCGTCAGAAACAAAACAAACAACATCAGCCCTGTTTCAACATCATCAAGCAACAGGCCACAGAATCGATTTTGGACCGATCAAGAGAAATAGCATCCATAGAAAACTACAGGGTCCGTACCATAAGAGAAAGCTCTAGAAATAGAAAAATCAGGACACCTAAACAAAACGAGACGATGCTCTAAATATTCCACTGACTTGGAAAATAATTTTTAAAAAAACACGAAAACGCATTAAAACAACACAAGACGTAAAAACAAACATCGAGGAAGAAAGTCAAGAAGTGAGGGGGCGGAGCCTATGCAGCGAACGGCCAATCAGGAAACGAGACCCAGCCAATGCCAATATAAACCCAGACACAAGCAGAGGCGAACAGTAGTTGCCGTCAAGTCACCAGACGTACAGCAACACTTGAAAATGCCAAATGAGATTTTGGCGAAACGTCGTGAAACAAACGGTGCTTCTCAGCGCCAACAAAACTTTCCGAAATCGGATTGAACCCGGAATCTCTCTCTGATTCATATATATATATATATATTATATATATATATATATTATATATATAATTTTTATATATATATATATATATTACCTATATAAATATATATATATAGATATATATATATATATATATTTGCATCTCTCGAAAGTGGCCCTAACGATTTTGATGAAATTTTGTATTTGGGCAGGGTTTCGCTTAGTAATTTCACAATTGTAATTGTTGTAAAAAAGAAATTTTAACACCAAAAACTATTTATTAATAGCCTCCTGCCAGTTCTCATGCTGACAATTGCATATAACGCCATCTAGTTAATTTTCGTGGTTCTTATATTGTTGACGATGGATGATAAGCAACTGTTGTTACCTTATAACTTTGTGAGATGGCGCAATATAACATTATCCAAATGTTTATTTTTGTTAGAACAAGAATACGGTTCGTTTTCATTTGTAGTTAATATTTGCACATCTCAATGTCTAGAAAACCATCGAAAAAATTATTTTATTTTGATTTACGTTAGTAATTTAATAATAGTAAAATACCGAACGAAATTCGGTTGCCCAAGTACTCATTTCTAATAATAGACAAATTATCGAAACTGGAAATTAAAAAATGATAAACATAAAATATATTTGACAATTATTGGGAAATTTACACAACAATTATGCTAGAACAAAAATTAATCATCATAAATCTCTTTGAGAATTGAGTAATGGACAATTCTTCAGATTGGATTCGACTATTTTGTAAAAAATAAATACATGGATTTTATTCAAGCTCCATTGAAATGGGTTTTTGAAAAAAAAAATTTGTTGTGATAAATGTAAAGATTATATATACTTTTTATAACAAAAGAATTTTTAGCTTTTTTTGCTATAATTACAATAGCACACAGTGTTCTGGATTTTAATCCCTTGAATTTTGTTGTTATCGTCAATATATTAATAAACATATCTAAAATATCCAATATCGTGCTTGTTTCGTACCATTATGTACGAATAATACAAAAACAACTCTCCAAAAAATGTTTTTAAATGTTCCACAAAACGTTATACATGAGGCATATTATGAGAATTAGCCTTTATTTTTAGTCAATTCACACGTAGAAGCCGTTGACAATGTACAGGGTGTCCCATTTTGGGTACTTTTGAATGGTATCTCCGTTATTTTTGAAGATAGAGGCTTGCGGTTTTTGCGACACTGTGCTACTTTTTCGTAAAATTGAAGATAACGTCTACAGAATTTTAATAGCCCTTTTAGATTTTAAGCCGTTATCCTTCATCTTATCGATAAGGCAATATAACATTCTTATAGATTTTCTGTATATTTATTGAAATTTATAGAAAAGACAAATTTAGAAAAATTTGTCTTTTTTTTACCTTTTCAAGAATGTATATGAAATTAAATGCATAATTCAATAGTAGGCCATGGATATTGTTCACGACAATAAACAAAAATGAATGTCAAACCAATATCAGGGTATTCTCTTTAAAAAAACATAAGTTTGCTTTATAACTCGAAAATAGTAAATATGTAACAAAAATTGTTTACACCACTGCATTCTACGGAAAAAAATCTATAAGAATGTTATATTACCTTTTCGATAAGATGAAGGATAACGGTCTTTTAAAATTCTGCTGACGGCATCTTCAGTTTTACGAAAAAGTAGCACAGTGTCGCGAAAACCGCAACCCTCTATCTTCAAAAATAACGGAGATACCATTCAAAAGTACCCGAAATGGGAAACCCTGTAATGTCGAAAAATTTGTTTAGCATTATGACGTCACCCATCGTCGCGCGTTTGTAGCCTCGCGATTCTTTGTAAAGTTTTATCAATTTTAAATTGTTTATTAACACGTTCGCGCCGACATGTACCACCGGTGGTACATGTCAAGTTTTTGTAGCAGCCGTGCTTGGCCACCGGTGGTACATGTACACATTGTCAGTAAATGCATTCTGAAA
This sequence comes from Cynegetis impunctata, assembly GCA_030704885.1. Taxonomy (NCBI): domain Eukaryota; kingdom Metazoa; phylum Arthropoda; class Insecta; order Coleoptera; family Coccinellidae; genus Cynegetis; species Cynegetis impunctata. The sequence continues at coordinate 123,646 of JARQZK010004471.1, read as the reverse complement.
TCCTTACAGTTTTAAGAAAGATTCTAATATTGGATATACGGTCCCTACATAGACATATTCAACATCATATACCACCATTTCCGCATTTGGCTCAAAAGAGAAAACTTATAGTATATTGAAAATGAGGATAAAAAATGTATGGATGTTTATTAAAACAAACTGAACTAGTTACATTTCAAACTGCGAAAAATACAAAACGAAATACTTTCAAGTGTGTTTCATTAAAACAAGGAATACACATCGCTGGTTCATTAGGACAGTTAGCACAGTAGTTTTAGTTGTGGCTTGCCTGTATCCCTCGACTTCTTTTATTTTTTGATAGCAAATTGTACATCTTCTTCTCGACTGCCGTGCTGTGCCTTCATATTTTTGTATCTTATGATGGGTAATTGCATTCAACTCTGGTCTTTTGGGAGTTCGATGGACCATATCATTATTTTGTATATTTGGGCCTTCTACTTCTATAACTTCAATTTCTTGAGGTTCGTCCGACAGGCCAGAAATTATATTTTGTCGAAAGTTAAGCATATCCATTTTCTTATTATTGCTACCAAATTTGTTATACAATACCCACGCATTGACAATGCAGGTACCTAGAATAATCTCGAACATAATTTTTTTATACCACTTCACCGTTTTACGAAGAGTTGCATAATAAGCCGACATTTGATCGGAGACGTCTACTCCCTTTTTCGCCTTATAATAATCGATGATAGCTAGAGGCTTCAATACTTGTTTTCCTTTTTTCATGTACCACCGGTGGTACACAGCGGCTCTTAATTGATTTTCCTGCAGGAGCCGTTATGTACCACCGGTGGTACAAGCAAAAAACAAGAAAAAAACAAACAAAAACAGTATTGCAAACATTAAAATATACGAAAAGAATTAATTATATAGCCCAAAAACAAATATGACTATTGCGGCCCTTGGTGTGTTCACTACTTCACCCGTCGGCGCGAACGTGTTAATAATAAAAAAAGTTTTTCACATTGACTAATAATATAATTCATGATAAAGATTTAAAATACACAAAAATAATTGATGATTTTTTTTTCGAAAACCCAATTCCGATTATATATTAATTTTTCCACGATTATGTCAAATTCTAGTATAAATTTTGAACTTTCAGTTCTAGCGAAAATTTCTTGAACAACATATCTGAAATTCAACGTTCTAGAAATCTTTGAAGGGTGAATTGAAGGGTTGAAAATTTGTGCTCAAATTAAGTTTATGATAGGAAAATATTCCTCGGCTCTACATGTCAGAGAAGTCATCAGAATACATAATATTTACTTAATATTTTTCCGGTTAGGTATTGAAAATTTGATTCTACAATCAATAAAAACGATTTTTGGATTTATAACTTACATTGAACTTTTAAAAATTTCTTAAAATGTGAAATAAGAAAGCAGAAACTTCAATGTTATGTGATATATTCATTTATAATCAACTAAGCAACCAATTCATATCATTCCTTACTTCTTCTCTATTTATTATATTAAGGTTATTCACTTCCTACATTTGATTAATTTGGAGGTGAAATAAGATATAAATTTCTGAAGATCGACAATAAAAACCAATATTTTTATTGTTTATTGAAGATCATTACTATTGAATATATTATATCAAGTAGGTACCTACCTTCGATTTTTAACAAAGGTCAAACATAAATTCATACGAAATTATTATAAACGAATGTTTCTCTCAACCTATAAATTAAGAACATGAATATAATTTACTCGTTTTTCCTAATAGGTAACTGAAATAATTATTGACAAATTAATTTGGCAATTATCTCGAGGTATGTTTTTACTGTGACAGAAATTGTCCAATTCTGATAACGTAAATTATGGCGAAATGATTCTTGTTACGACTTTATTAAAAGAAAAAAATTATCGTCATAAACAATTATGCCATATGAAAACTTGTTAGCAAAAGAAGAGAGACATTTATGATTAAGTCACCTATAATTCAGTTTTCATAACCTAATTAATTATCAGAAATTTGGCTGATTTCTAAGAATGTAATTAATATATATATATATATATATATATATATATATATATATATATATATATATATATATATATATATATGGAAGGATGATCAAAAGCACACAAATATGCAAAACCACAAACTACAGCACTAACCAAACATACAAATATTGAGAATCATGGTTTCAACCTAAATTGCACCAAAATTTTGGAAAAGGAAAAAGTTCAAGAGTGCCAGAAAATTTTAGAAAAAGTCATGAATGATAGAATTTATACAGGACATTAGTTATACACAGATTTAATTTTTTTAATGAACAATATGAATCAGAACTCAACAATTTACTACTAAGATTAATTGAAATATATATACATAAATAATTATATATATATATATATATATATATATATATATATATATATATATATATATATATATATTTATATTTATTTATATATATATATATATATATATATATATATATATATATATACAGGGTGACCCAGAGCTACGTAATCGGTCCATAATCTTTTTATCATTGAAGATATCGATATGAAATTTTCAGGGCAAATATGATCCGACTATGTCTATTTCTCAAAATTATGTTGAAGAAAATTGCACTTCCGATTTTGCCGGAAGTGATATCAACTTTGTTATTTCAAATGGAATACCCTTTATATCTTTTGATTTTCGAATTTCTTATGTAATTTATAATAAAATTGTAATAGCACTCTTTATACCTAAAATGAACAGTTTTCGAGTTATTAATTTTTTTCGTCAAATTTTGACAGTTGCGTCTTCAACAAAAATAGGCTATAACTTCTTTGTAAGTAGGTCTATTGGTATGCGGTTTGGATTTTTGTAACCTTGAAACATTGTTTTATTTATTCCTTATCAAAATTTTCCATATTTCTAACTAATTACTTGAAAAAGTCTAGGGTGAAGTTGGCAAATTTTAAACGTTAATAACTTTCTTATTTCAAATGGAATGCTATGTATATTTTTGCATTATTAAATTTGCTATTAAATTACCTTTCGATTTGTATAAACATTCCCTATACCTAAAGTTAATAATAACAGAGATATTTCACAATTTTGTAATAATTTATATAAAAATTCACCTAAGAAATCGAATAGCGAGTTATTTTGACGTATCCATGGATACCAATTACAAAAATTGTTTAAAATTTAATTGTGTCACCTTTTCTGTTCATTAGGTTTGTAGCACCTAATGCTGATATCCGAAAAGAGATTGAAAAAATAGTAATTCTAAGACGTTAATATTCAATAATTATTGTTGTTTATAACCAACATATGTTTGTAGTAGTTTGATGTCAATTTGCAATGTCAAGTTTGACATTATCATTTTGGTCAATAGGAGTATATTCACATGTATCCAACAGTTACTCTAAATATTACATTTCAACATTATACAGAAAGAAATCAATGCTTATCAATAACAAAATCACAAAACGTAGTTGAATCAGAATAAGAATAAGAATATTTATGATGATAAATTCTACTATCTAGCAGAATATTTCGATCCGCATCTCCAATACAGTAAACCATATAATTTATCATTTCTTGTCGCGTAAAGTCCATTTTATTAACTGAACAAATACTAGAAAATGTGACACAATTAGATTTTGAATAATTTTTGTTATTGGTATCCATGGATACGTCAAAATAACTCCCCAGACAATTTCTCAGGTGTATTGATATATAAATTATTACAAAATTGTGAAATATCTTTGTTATTATTAACTTTAGGTATAGGGAATGGTTATACAAGTCGAAAGGTAATTTGATAGCAAATTTAATAATGCAAAAATATACATAGCATTCCATTTGAAATAAGAAAGTTATTAACGTTTAAAATTTGCCAACTTCACCCTTGATTTTATCAAGTAATTAGTTAGAAATATGGAAAATTTTGACAAGGAATGAATGAAACAATGTTTCAAGGTTACAAAAATACAAACAGCACACCAATAGACCTACTAACAAAGAAGTTATATCCTATTTTTGTTGAAGACGCAACTGTCAGAATTTTACGAAAAAAATGAATAACTCGAAAACTGTTCATTTTAGGTATAAAGAGCAGTATAACAATTTCATTATAAATTACATAAGAAATTCGAAAATCAAAAGATATACAGGGTAATCCATTTGAAATAACAAAGTTGATATCATTTCCGGCAAAACCGGAAGTGCAATTTTCTTCAAAATAATTTTGAAAAATAGACATAGACGGATCATATTTTCCCTGGAAATTTCATATCGATATCTTCAATGACAAAAAAATTATGGACCGATTACGTAGCTCTGGGTCACCCTATATATATATATATATATATATATATATATATATATATATATATATATATATATATATATATATATATATATTATATATATATATATTATATATATATATATATATATAATATATATATTATATATATATAATATATATATATATATATATATTTATATATATATATATATATATATATATATATATATATATATATATATTATATATATATATATATATATATATATATATTATATATATATATATATACATACATATATATATATATATATATATATATATATATATATATATATATATATATATAATATATATATATATATATATATATATATATATATAAATATATATATATATATATATATATATATATATATATATATATATATATATATATATATATATATATATATATATATATATATATATATATATATATATGTATATATGTATATATATATGTGTGTGTGTGTGTGTGTGTGTTGTAACAAATTTTTAAAATTAAGTTTCCATCTCAAGCAAATTCAAGAAAACATCGATTCGGTTTAGGAGATATAGTAGGCGATGATTTTTGCTGAACCAGGAAAATTTTCCATGAAGTCATACTCCAATAACATTCAGTACGACCTAATAATTAGACTATATAGGTATGTCCTCATCACTTAAATGTAATAGAGAGTGAAATGAAAATATTGTGATCACAAGCAATGGAAAATTTCGGAAAATTTGACGTGTGAATAATAAGAAACTCTCACTTATTAACATTCTAATGAAATAATTCTTCGAATCATTTGACGTACCTACCTATATAATGCAGTCAGTTAAATTTTTTGCGAAATTTAATTGAGATTCCTCGAATAAATTGAACTGTGAACAATTTTAATTGATTATGACAAGGTTATATCCTGATTTTCTGCCTTATTAATAATATTTTCGTGACAGTTACATCATTCCCACTGTACAACAATATCTTAGTCGAGTATATTCTCTTTTTCTGTGTCTACATTCAGACATTGACAAAATGGTGAGTTAATTATATCAATTCTAAGTTGATTTATATAATATAACATTGAATTTTAGTGTATAAAATTTAAAAAAATATAGAAGTACGCCTTATTAGGCAGATATTTGGAAATATATCATACATTGTAAATTAGGAGTTAGTTCAACCACGAAAAATTATGATTGAAATTATAATGGTGCATAAAAGGTGAAGAATTATAAACTATTTCTACAATAACTGAAAAAAAAACTCTATCGCAGCTAGCTGCATTGAAAAAGAAACAGGTTTTCATAAAATATCCAGTTTGAAAAATATATTCATTAAATTATAATTTTTTTTCCAAATTAAAAAAAATGCGCCCTCCAATGTGTAAACAATATTTATTTCCTCCCTGGGGAATCAACCCCCCAACCAATTCAAACCACATCCAAGGTATCATACGAAACTACGTACCTATAAACTTTCAACCCTATTTCTATAAAATTGCGCCCTTCATCGTGTAAACAAGATTTATTTCCTTCTCCGGGGGGTCAACCCTCCAACCAATTCATATAAAAATAAATACCATCCAAGATATCGTACTAAACTACCTACCTACAAAGTTTCAACCCTATGGTACCAAAATTGCGCCTTTCATCGTGTAAGCAAGATTTATTTCCCTGGGGAGTCAACCCCCCAACCAATTCACATTAAAACCTATCCCATTCAATATATCATACGAAACTACCTACTCACAAACTTTCAATCTTATTGCTCCAAAATTGCGACCTTTATCATATAAACAAGATTTATTTCTTCCTCCAGGGGGTCAACCACCCAACCAATTCGAACCAAAAAGAAAATATCATGCGAAACTACCTACTTACAAACTTTCAACCCTATTGCTTCAAAATTTCGAACTTGATCGTGTAAACAAGATTTATGGTCCCCCCAGGGGGGCAATCCCCAACCAATTCGAACCAAAAACAATCCCATCCAAGATATCATACGAAACTACCTATTTACAAGCTTTCAACCCTATTGCTTCAAAATTGCACCCGATATCATGTAAACAACGCTAAAATACATAAGCTTATACATACATACATATGAACATATTTATATATATATATATATATATATATATATATATATATATATATATATATATATATATATATATATATATATATATATATTTATATATATATATACAGGGTGTTTCTGAATTGATGCGAAAGATTTCAATGGGTGATTCTTTAACTAAAATTAAGAGGGTCTTTCATATAACTTTTTGTTCAACACCCTTTCCCTCCAAGTTACACCCCTTTGAAATTAGGTGAAAAAAATTGTTTTTATTCAATACATCCACTAAGGAAAAAATTGGAAGAATGAAATTTGGCAGATAACTGATGCTAATAAAAAGGCAGTTTTCGAGTTTTTTGTTACCCTGAAATGTAATCACAAGGGGCTGAAAAAAACATCCCCTATAATATTTTGCATCAGAAGTTTTTGATGCGCCTATATTTTCCTATTTAAAAAATATATTTGAAAAGATAGACTTGATTTGCAACTTTTGTATGTCCTGACTTTTTATCATAAAGTTGTCAGTTTGATCACAAAAAAATAAAATAGTGGTCAGACTCTTTTCCCATAAATTCACAGAGGTTATCATTTATTGAAAAAAAACAAGTCAGCTACTGTCAAATGAAGTCATATGACAAATAGTTTTATTGTCCTGATTTTCTCTAATTTCTAGACAGTTTTATAATGACTTCAATCATTTTTTACTAAATAAAACTTTATTGAAAGAATGGCATTTTTTTATTTAGTTGAAGAATATTGCAAATTAGAGCGGATTGAACAATAATTGTACTACTAATAACAATTAACAAATTATTTGACATTTGACAGCAGCTTACTTGTTTTTTTTTTCAATAAATGATAACCTCTGTGAATTTATGGGAAATGAGTCTGAGCACTGTTTTATTTTTTTGTAATCAAACTGACAACTTTATGATAAAAAGTCAGGACATAAAAAAGTTGCAGATCAAGTTTGTGTTTTCGAATATATTTCTTAAATAGAAAAATATAGGCGAATTAAAAAGTTCTGATGCAAAATATTATAGGGGTTGTTCTTTTCAGCCTCTTGTGATTACATTCTTCCAAATTTTTCCAAAGTGGATGTATTAAATGAAAACAATTTTTTTTACCTAATTTCAAAGGGATTGGAGGGAAAAGGGTGTTGACCAAAAAGTTATATGAAAGACCCCCCTTAATGTTTGCTAAAGAATCACCCATTAAAATCTTTCGCATCAATTCAGAAACACCCTGTATATATATATATATATATATATATATATATATATATATATATATATATATATATACAGATATATAGAGATATATGAAATTGAGTTTTTGGTGCCAAGCATCATAAAAAATCATGAAACGAAAAATTATCCCGGTCCTAGGTCCAACTTTGCTAATCGCACCCATTTTAATAAGCAGATTTTCAAAGTGAAAACCTGCTAATAAGGAATAGGTGATAGATTTATTTTACACATAAATATGCAGAAGAAAATAATCCAAGGCTACATCTTGTTAGTGAAATAAATTTTATAAACATAAGTACAATGCACTAAAACATATAAACATTGCGTGACATCTTAATTTCAATTGATATGAATGAAATGCACTAAATAAATCAACTTTATCTTCATAATTATAAACAACTTACCTACGAGAAACTTATCCACACACAAATCTTCTGTTCAATGTGTCAGAAATAATAGAATAAAAAGTTCATCACAAATAATCTTTATTTTTTCGATTTCCAATAATAAGTAAAAGATTGGTATGAAGAAAGTTTCAAACATTATTAAATCTTGAATACTGTTCTATTAATTATTGTATTGGATTTTCAATCATTGTTCAAGTTGACAACATGGAGGATGGCTTCGGTTTAAAACTTATACGATTTTGTAAATTCATTATTATTATTATTAACAATTCACAAGGGCAGGGGAGAACCTATTGTGCGTAAATTTACAATAACCAAGCCTACATCTACATAAAACAGAAGGTCGAATAGAAGAATAGCTATATAAAGACAAAAATTATTATAACAAATAAAATCAAGTGTTCTGAATGAAACAATCATACCTATATGTCCTCAAAAGATTTGTCCTAATGTTGAAATTTTGTCAAAATGTCTAAGCTCCGTCTCTAAGGTCACAGAGAGAAGCATCAAAATTAATTCTGTCAAAAAGCACTTAATCAGCATCAACTTAATCAACAACCCTCTAACTCAACTTGGAGGTGAAAATATCATCAAAAACACGGCTTTGTTGTTCATCATCAATGTCTACATCTTTTGCCACCGATTTGAACATTTTCTTCTCATAAACTTTCCCGCCACTCTATTGTCAAAATTTCTACTGAATTTACCCAAATTTAGCTACTTTTGTTCTGCTCAAAGAACAACCTTAGATTCCAGCTCATTTGTTTGATAAGGGACTTTAGATAATAAAAAATTTTCGAAAAAATGTATATATATATATATATATATATATATATATATATATATATATATATATATATAAATATATATATATATATATATATATATATATATATATATATATATATATATATATATTTATTTTTATATACAGTCTCTTATCGAAAAAATGAGTGGAATATAAGGTTGTTGTTATAGCAATATTATATATATATATATATATATATATATATATATATATATATATATATATATATATATATATATATATATATATATATATATATATATATATATATATATATATATATATATATATATATATATATATATATATATATATATATATATATATATATATATATATATATATATATATATATATATATACATATATATATATATATATATATATATATATATATATATAAAATATAAATTTTATCAGTCATATACGAGGTGTGATAAAAAAATTATTTTTGATCCAGAGTTAAGTACCTTTATTTTTACCATATCGAAAATTTTTATAGGGAGAAATGTTAAGGATTAAAAATAATACTGACATATTTTTCAATTTTGAATATTAATGCATAAACAATCAAGGAGCAGTAATAGAAAAGTTTCTAACTGACTGAGTCCTACAAAATTATAAGCATCAAATTTAGCATATATCGTCGTTATTGACATTTACTTCCGAAACGACGAAATAAAAATCTAAAAATGCGAAATTGTTTTGGTTCATAACCCTGGTATCAAGGTAGACAGTTCCCTACTTCTAGCGATTCTGAAATTTGCATTGGTTTCCTTATTCCGCTATTTATTTTTACACGAGCTCTTGTTGTTAAAAGACTTGTTTCTCTGGTCAATGTTTTTCGCAAAGTTTGCAATCTAAAAATGGTGAGTTTTATTTTGTTTCTCCAGTCTACAAGTAGATTACTGAAAAAGTGAAACTATATTGTAGTTTATTAATTCATACAAATATATCACCAACAATAATATACATATATAATAGCTATTTTTGATATAAGAGTGGAACAAAAAAAGTAACTTTTAACACAAATATCATACACTATTTTTTTGTACACCTTTCCTATTTTGGTAACAGAATAAAACTCCAAATCGCATACTTTTGACATCTCTTGACAACTAAATATTTTTGATTTTTAACGAGCATCGCGTACGTTGTGGTAACCATCGTAATTAGTAAGTGACAAAAACAATTGATAAACAGTTCAAAAAATGTCGTCGATAAAAATACTTATTCAAATAAAAGTGATGAGAGGCTTTATATTCTAGTTGTGCACATGATTTTTTCTAATGGTTTTCTAATATAGAAATGTAAATACTCTTTATTATTGAAGTCTTGATAGCAAACATTCAAATTTAATTTTCTTCTTTTTTGTTTGCTTTTCTATTAAATCGTATTTTTTTTAGTTTTTTTACAACAAAATAAAAGTCGAAATCGCATATTTTTGAAATTTCTGTACAACTAATTTAATTTTTCAACAATCATCGCGTACGTTGTGGGTTGTGGTAACCATCGTAATTAGTAAGTGACAAAAACAGTTCATAAACACTTTAATAAACGTCAGTCGATAGAAATAGTTATCCCAATAAAAGTGATGATTTGTTAAATGGACATTGAAGAGGCTGCAAAAATAGCCACACTAGCAATGCTGCCAAAAAAAGTCTAGCCAGCAGTACGAAATTGCATATACTAATTTTCTCACCGTGTCTAGATTGAAGAACATAGAAGGAAACTTCAGTGAAAATGTCTTTAAAAATGTTCGTTTACAAGGATATTTCTTTTAACACTACGTGTTAACAAAATTTTTAACACGAGTGTTATAGTTATTAACGTAACAAGGCCGATATGTAGCAAATAACGGATGAGGTTGGATATTGTAATCCGAGGCGCAGCCGAGGATTATAACTAACCGAATCCGTTATTTGCGTATCGGCCGTGTGTCGTTAAAAATTTTTCGTAATCCCATTGAAAGATTACATTTTGATTCCGAAGAAAGAAAAAACCCCGTACCTCGCAATTCTAAAGAAAAATCCCAACGTCGTGAACTCTGTTGTCATGGAACAGTTTGAAAGTTTTATAAACAACGTCAGGTTTTTGTGTTCTCAAGTTCGCTTATGGATGAAATTGAGGAACAAAATCAAATTCCTTTAGAAATATTGGGAGAATCATGTGCAGTGCAGCGAGTGTTGATTAACTGCCGAAAATAACTCAAGAGCGATATCAAAAAGAATATGAAAATTTTGAAATGTTGCGTAAAAGCAAGAATGTAAAGGTGGTTAATGAAGATGTATTATTAGCCTATGCGAAATAAAAATCAGAGGTTTATTCTCCCAACTCACTGTGGACCAAGATTTCAATGTTGTTATTGTAAGCAGAATGATGTTTTGAAATAAATATTTGAACAAGTGATTTCTTAACGGCCGCCGGCTGTTATGAAATTATAACGGCCAGCGGCCGTTAACACTGACTTTTCAACTGTCATCTGAATACCGTTAAATCAAAATAACAGTATGGGATTACGAAAAAAATATTTTTAACAATATAACTCCTGAACGTACACTTTTAAAACTCAAAGAAGGCATTAAAAACGTCAATTTCGATTAAAAATTAATTTTTTGTATTCGTTGTAATTTAAATCGTCAACAATTATAAAAAAATTTTTTGTATAATATTTATACTTAACGCAAAAGTTATATCAAGTGCGCATTTCATACTAGATGTTACAAGGCTCATTTTTTATTTGAATTAGATGAATCATCAGGAACATGTTTATTTCCTAGTAAATTAAATTATAGTAATGCAAATTCTATATAAAATTTTACGAATTCAATACATATGATCCAATTGTAGAATTACTTATTTAAATTTTAGCAGGAATGCTATACATTTAAATGAAAAGTTATGTTTAGCCCCTAAAAATGTGTTATATAATTAATTATAGAAAGCAATTTTCAAAAACTTCTTTACATCATTCATTTCGATACATCAAGATGTCGATATTTTGTAAATATCGTAACGATATTCATCGATACTTTTTTTCACCTGCCCAACCTGCATAAAAAAAAACGTTACTTATTTAATATGTAACAAATTATTCAAGGTTTGGTGACTTTTGCACAAAGGTCTCCAGGCCTACACAAACACGTTCAGTTGTACCATTTGAATTTAAGATATAACACTTTGTTATCTTTGACCAATTATAATAGAAGGTTACATTACTTCATCAGTTCTCAATATTGATTCTTCCAAATATCACATCTTCAATCAAGGAATTCTACATATCACAAGTGAGATGGTAACATTTGTAAATCTGTTTTAAAATAACTAAAATAAATTCTGAAAACGAATAATAATAAAAGTAGATACTTGAATTTATGGTAAAAATAAATATAATTTCGAAGAAAATGTTCAATTAAATTTAGAATACTTTTCAATTAAATCTAAAAGCTTTTATTTATTATATTACAAATAAATATAAAAAAATCAAAAGAAAAACTGAAAATATATATTGAATATAATCTTCCATGTATAAATATTAATTTTGTATATATTTTTTCAGGGTATCGAAAGACGGTGCCAAGGTGTCTTCACTATACCAAACGAAGAACAAATTATATACATAAAGAAGAAATTAGAAGAAGATGAGAATAAATTCAAACATCAGTTGGATATGTTATATCAATGGATTGATAGTTTTCCTGAATTTCCAAAAAATTATGGTAAGTATGTCCGAACTTCTTGGAGAAAAAATACGCCCTTTTTCGAATTGTGACAATGTTTTCTATCAAATATACAAAAGCATTGCTAATGAAAGAAGAAGTAAAACTAGTGAATAAAATATTCTGCAGCTGATAATTTTATTCAAAAATTGAATTTTGTGTTCTATGAGATTTTCAATATGCTCTAGTACAATAAAATCACCAAAACCATACTGAATAGATGCGTCGTCATTATGAAAAAAATCATAGTGAATATTTATTTGTGCTGAACAGATGATGAAGATAATAATACCTCTGTATTATTGTACCAAAAAATAGATGATTTATCAAATTAACTCTCCAACGGAGCTAGTTTCATGAGACTTGGCGAAATGGAATTCCTATTCATCCTTCAAGGGAGGATGTTAGAAAATTCGACATCGGTGCCACACACGATGGAAACATGTCTGTTTCGCTCTTTTACAAGCTCGTCAGTAATGCCCCTTCCATCGACCGTTTGGACAACTATATCAAATCCACATAACCATGTAATGGTTTCTAAGAAGAGCACTAATAACATGTGAACAAATTCCAGCGCCATCCATCGGAAATCGATGAGTGTCTGACTCTAGGCCAAACAGAAACTCCAAACGTCGAAAACTCATTTCATTTCTCACCCATAGGTGGCCACCATCGATGTGAAAATCTATCATTCTATGTTCCACCTCGAAAAATGTTCGTAAGAAAAACTAATCACAAAAATTGAATTAAATTATGAATATCTGAGCAATATTTGTGGTCATATTTTGAAAAAAAAAGAATCTACCAGTATAAAATGTATACGCAACTCATAATACAACAAACCTATTTTACTTTGATCAGCTTGATGTTTGTTCTTCTATTTTAGATAAAATTAAAGTAATGAACTTCCTAAGAGCCTGCAAGTATGATATGCAAAAATGTAAGAAAAAACTGGAAGCCCACTTCTATGTTAGACATGAATTTCCACATGTATTTGCGAATTTAGATCCCAGAAGAAAAGAAATAGCTAATCTACCTTTGACTGGGTGAGTTGCTGAAAAAACTTTAATTTATACTAATACTAATAATATTATTAAAGGGGAAATATTTGATTATCGATTTTTTTTGCATTGAATATGCTCCGAAACTACCAAATCGATTCGAAAAATCTTTCATTGTTGGGAAGCTATACTTTCTCCGGGTGGCATGGTTTATATATTTTCAAAGAAATTAGGGATCCTTACTGAAACTCCAATAATGTATCCCAAGGTATAAAAAAATACCTAAAATATTCTTTATATAGCGTGCACTGCGAAAACAATTGATACAACCCCCCCCCTTGTATGAAGAAAATTCAACAAAATTGAAAAAAAATCCTACAATTTTTACAATTTTTCTTATTGAAGGAAATATTCAGGTAGAAAGTCTTATCAGGGGTACCTGTTTACATAGGTATGTATATATACAGAGTGTTTCGTAAAAAGGGAGCCCTGTTGCTAGGATAGATAGAACACTGAAAAATAAGTTGAGTTTGCTCATTAAAAAATTTTCGTAACTCAGCCGTTTTCAAGATACAGGATGCTATTAATATACTTCATCATTTTCAAATTGAAATATCTCGAAATCGGCACACAGTGTCGAGTTTTACCCATACCTTTTAAGTGTAAAATTGAATGATGTTTGAGATAAAAAAGTTTTAAAATATTCGGTACGAACTGTGTAACTAGCGCCCTCTTTGAGAGACAGTTATAAAATCAAATGTACGCGATGTGTCAGCTTCCAAAACATATTCTTACAAAATTTCATTACAATGTTGCCAGTAGTTTCTATATAATTGTGAGAAATGTGAATAATTTTTTTTGTTTTCAATACCCTGTATCTTGAAAAGGGATGCGAAATTTTTTTATTCAACAAACTCAACTTATTTTGCAGTGCTCTATCTATACTAGCAACGGGCCCCCCTTTTCACCAAACACCCTGTACATATATACCTATATATATATATATATATATATATATATATATATATATATATATATATATATATATATATATATATATATATATATATATATATATATATATATATATATATATATATATATATATAATTATTTATTCGAATTGTTGTTGCCTGTGATCTATTTTTAAACTCTTGATAATTATTAGCAATAACAGGCTGGTTGAATCTTAAAAAACTCGATTTTATTAAAAAATTGACGTTTCACTATGATATTCGTAATTGAAATTTCTTTGACATTTATTGATTTAAAAAATTGAAAAGACAGGGCTGCTTTGTATATGCTATTCAGTTTAATATTAATATTCAAAATTGTTATCATTAGATGGTAAGGGAAACCAAAGAAACCTTTACCTACGTAATGTTTGAAAATAATAATAATAGGGTACTATTTATCTAACAACAAAGAAATTAGTCATGGGAAAACATTAAAGAAGTGGAGTAGAATTATCGGTATAGACGCTTATATGGAAGCAGCCGTTGACACGTGTTTCGGACTCTTTGGTCCTCATCAGAACGTCGTAGCCAAGTATTGGATTGAAAATTTGAAGATGAAAATAGTACAACAAACAAAATCCTCAGATACGGAAGATAATCACACAATTGTGGTTTACTGTCTGAACTCTCCGGTATGGGAGATTTGGTCAAACTTTGCCACGGAGGCTACTTCCATATAAACGAACTATTCCGATAATTTTGCTCTACCTATTTAATATTTTCCAGCAACTAATTTCATTGTTATTGTTTATTTACTCGTTCTTAGATTTCGCGGATAGCATTAATCGCCTCCGTGGCAAAGTTTGACCAAATCTCCCATACCGGAGAGTTCAGACAATAAACCACAATTGTGTGATTATCTTCCGTATCTGAGGATTTTGTTTGTTGTACTATTTTCATCTTCAAATTTTCAATCCAATACTTGGCTACGCCGTTCTGATGAGGACCAAAGAGTCCGAAACACGTGTCAACGGCTGCTTCCATATAAGCGTCTATACCGATAATTCTACTCCACTTCTTTAATGTTTTCCCATGACTAATTTCTTTGTTGTTAGATAAATAGTACCCTATTATTATTATTTTCAAATATTACGTAGGTAAAGGTTTCTTTGGTTTCCCTTACCATCTAATGATAACAATTTTGAATATTAATATTAAACCGAATAGCATATACAAAGCAGCCCTGTCTTTTCAATTTTTTAAATCAATAAATGTCAAAGAAATTTCAATTACGAATATCATAGTGAAACGTCAATTTTTTAATAAAATCGAGTTTTTTAAGATTCAACCAGCCTGTTATTGCTAATAATTATCAAGAGTTTATATATATATATATATATATATATATATATATATATATATATATATATATATATATATATATATATATATATATATATATATATATATTATATGTATATATTTATATGGGGACCTCAACAGGCCTAAGCCCAATAACAGAGATCCAATTCACAAATTGCTGAGATATATTAACAAAGAAGAAGAGTAAAATGAAAAAACAAAAACGAAAACACGGAAACAACAGTAGAAACAGAAATTACAATATTCTTAATTTACTTAAATCTATCAACGGAACTAAAATTCAGAAGTGATTGTAACGAAGCAAATAACCGCATAGTTTCTTTTTGAAACCAACTAAACTATCATTGAAAACATCTATATCTTTAATATGCCAGTTATAAAACCGTGCAATTCTTAGAAAAACAGAATTATAATATAAATTCGTTCTTGCTTTTGGAACACAGAAAAAAGTACCATGACGATTTGTATACTGCGGTACATTGAAAGATAAATAGCCAATCAGCGGAATATATATATATATATATATATATATATATATATATATATATATATATATATATATATATATCAGGGGCGGCTAGTCAAAGGAGGCTAAGGAGGCTAAGCCTCCTCAATAATATTCCGTGTATCACTAATATATATATTATATTGAATAGTCAGCATTCAGCATATTCATATTAATCAAAATCATATTATTTTATGCACCTACCTTCCTTTCAACCTACATTATATAATATAATTTATTAATTAAGATAGAAGGTATTTACATTTACTGCATTTCATTCATTTCAAGATTTGTGGCAACGCTGCGGAAAGCTTAGAAAGGTATATTCTCAACGTTCATTATGCCTGCCACAGAAAAGCAAACTCACACCACTCAAAAACAAATACTCCGAAGAATACTTCATTGAAATAGAAAACCAAAACACATGTACATGGCAACACCGATAAAGTCCAGTCTTATACAATGTCGACCAATCACAACTATAGAATCTCCCTGACATCGAGTAAAGTCGTTGATTGAATCGTAGTATGATCGTAATTCGTACTGTCTGAATAATGGACGCCGGAATCAGCTCGCGTTACGCGTATTGTTTTAAAATGAGTTTGATTACTGAAATTAATTTCAAAAATTTCAATGGTGACTTAGTAGAATATTTGTTATCCCATAACTTTAGTGCCCTAAGTTATGAGGATAAAGTTTTGATAAAAACAAAAAAAACCTACCCCTGAATTAAACAATTTGGTGCAGCGTAACAGAAAACAAAACCGCGGTTTTAATACACGGAATTGTGAGAGAAATCCTTGCCTAACCGGATCACAGGTAAAAAATAAATTATTTTGTTGGCAGTGTTTACTTTTTACTAGTGAAAATGTCTCTGTTTGGGGCCGCTTAGGATTTGAGGATTTAATTCTATACCTAGTTGAAAGTGAGGAATTTTTCACCGATAAAGTAACTTTAAATACAGCACGTGGATTAATATCCTACTTACAAGATAAGGAATTTATATATTTTTTAAACATCTTTAAATTAATTTTTGAACAAACAGAAATAGTTTTTCAAATCTTACAGCACAAGTTTTCAGATGTAATTTACTCACGAAATCGGCTCAAGTTTCTTTTGGAAAAAATTTCAGAATTTCGTGCAGAAGTTTATTTTAAAAAACTATTTTCTGTATTTAAAACTACTGATGATACGACTCAATTTAGCCCAAAACGAAAGAAATTCAGTTACGCAGATATGGAGCTTCACTATAAGCAAATATTTTATGAAATTTTGGATACAATTAGGGGACAAATAGAAATAAGGTTCTCTGATTTGAAAGAACTGCATTTCTTCGACTTACTCAATAAAAATTTTTTCACCGGATTTTCGGCTAATTTTCCAGATAACCTTTTGGAAAATTTATGTCAAAAATACACTTTTTTTGATAAGGTGGCCATAAAAAGTGAACTGTGTGTTGTTTATAATGACAATGAAATTTTGGGGCAAAATGAAAATCATGTGAGGACTATTAAATATCTTTTTGATAATGATTTGAATCAAGAATTACCCCAAGTTTACAACTCTTATGTCTAATTGTTTCTATCCCGGTGACATCGGCTTCCGTAGAGCGCTCGTTTTCCACTCTTAAGAGAATTAAAACTTATTTACGAAATTCAATGAGCCAGGATCGTTTGAAAAATATTAGTTTGTTGTCTATTGAAAAGGAATTGGTAAAACTTTTGGCGAAAGACAAAAAATTTTATGAGGATATTATAGATCATTTTGCTAACGTTAAAGATCGCAGAATCCCGCTAATCTTCAAAAATATATAATAACTTTTTATTTGCTCTCACCAGCTGTTAACAAATTCGTTAAGTAGGTAGGTAGGTACCTATTATGTGAAAGAAAAAATTTGATGAATAGATGAATTGATTAATTGGCTGAGAAGAATTTTTGTGAATATTGTAAATAGGAGTTGTAGGTCTCAAGGTAGACACTCGAAAGTGAAAACAAATTAATAGCTTAGGGCGCTTGTTTTACTTTGATTTTCTTTAAATTATGAAGCGGTTGACCTTGAAATCCTAAAAATTTTCGCCTATGGTGTATTTTTAACACCTCTTGTAGCCTCCTCAAACCAAAACCTCACGAGCCGCCACTGATATATATATATATATATATATATATATATATATATATATATATATATATATATATATATATATATATATATATAAACTGATTTTTTTTCAAAATTTTATCATCCTGTATCTCAAAAGTTAAGACTTTTAGGACATATTTTCATAGGTAGTTTTTTTTTTAAATGAGTCGCAGAATCACCCCCTTCAATATTGGCATGTCTTTAAGGAACACCCTGTATATATTCATATAGGTACTCATATAAATATAAAAATTATTTATTAATATATTTACTATTTCTAAGATTTGTTATTATATCTATGATGGATAAAATGTATTATCAAATTTAGCAATTACAAATAAAAAAGTTCTATCTTCTTCGACTATTAACATGCCAGCAAAATAAAACAACATTCCTTTCAACACCAAAAATATATCATCAATATCTGCATACATAATTAAGTTAACCTTTAATATTCAACAAATGATAAAAATGCGTGAAGAATCAGATAACATATTGGTTTATTAAATATTTAATATTATTATGCGTAGAGGTGGCACAATACTTCCGTATTTTAATGGCATATTACTAAGATATGATCAATTTTGAACGAATTATTATAAACTGGTTATAATTATATACTTCTGCATTTCACAAAATTTCAAATATTGTACGGTGTATATTCGTATGTTTATAGTTATGAAGGTTTATTTGTATAAAAAGCAGGGCCGGCCTAAGGCGAAAATTGCAAGTGTGCTAGACTCAAATTTTATGCCCCTGCCGGGGGGTCTGGGAGGTATGGAATTTTTTGAAATTTAAGGTCCAAAAACACAGTTTTTGTGCACTTTTGCGCCTTGTAGAACATTAAATTTATGTATGACAATTTGATTCATTATTGATTGACTTGATATGTTCAGTACTCTTACTTGTACTATAACCACTATTATGTCAAATAAACTAATGAAAGCTTAACTCTAGGTAACGTTGCAATGATTTTTATGCTTATACTGCAATTACTAGCTAATGCGGGAATCACCGTCCACCGGACCTAAGATAAATTTCCATATGTCACGGGTAAAAAAAAATAAAGCAACAGAACATAGTGAACCAATAATAACAGTGTTTATTAATGGCGCAAACACAAAAAAAAATTATTAACTATTAGGATAGTACATAGTCACTTTCATTATACATTTTATACAAGGGCATTTCTTGCTTTCATTTCGGAGAATCAATTTACTATCTTAATTTCAGACGCCAATTGGCTAGAAAAGCAAAGCCGGGGGAGGGGGAGGGAGGCAGGAACTGTATTTCAGAACTCATTGGGGTAGCCGGGTAGATCTTCGGTTTTACCTTGAATTTTAACTGTAATAGTTTTAAGACAAAATTCCTTCTATAGTCGGCGGCAAATCATTGGAAGCTTGGGATTTTTAGCTGTGTGAATTAATTTTTCAATCCACAAACTGGAAACGACGCTGGGCGAGAGGTGTCGAGGGAAGTGTACAGCTGTTTAGGGTCCAAGCTGGCAATGATATGACAGCGAGTATAGTTTAAATATATCTGCCCAATATTTAAATCAGTTTCTAAAAATTTGCCAAATTCATTATGTTTTTTTTTACAAAAATTGGTCAATTTAATGCCCCTCCAAAAGGCTTGAGTGTGCGGCTGCATACTTCGCACACCCGTTAGGCCGGCCCTGATAAAAAGATATAATCGAATAAACTCTCCAATTATCTCTAAATTTAATTTGTACATGGTTTGTACTCTGGATTTATTTAGTACATGCTATCTACCGTATTTTTAATATAGGTACATTTTTTTTCTAAGATATGTTTCATTAGTTAGTAAGGACATGTCAAAGAATAACTGAACAATCGTTAAATTCTCAATATGTTTTCAGAAATGCTCTATTCCTTCCAAATCTCACGCCGAACGGTGACAGGATGTTTTTACTCGGCTTGCATAATACAGATGTGGATAAAATGGATGTAATGGGATTCGTTAAATATTCGTACATGTGCTGTAAGTAGGTAACCACTACGAATTACAAATGAGCGTTCATTAATTAACATACGTAAACTGCAAAGAATCTGAAAAGTTAATTTAAATTCGCATAATGAAACGTTAGAGATAGATACGTATTTGGATTTTATATGATTTCTTTCACATAAGGAATGTAGCATTGTATGATTCTGTTGGTTGATCTGTTGTTCATCGCGTGTTACACTCTAGACATTTAGCGAATGGTGCTAGGCTGTAATGTAAGCGTAATAGTCTCAAGGTGACCTGTATTCGAATATGGCATGCATATTGATATGCATGCCATATGAATGGCTATCCTTTCAAGGCAGGCGGAATGTTTACTTTCAGAGACGAAAAAATCAATATGTTAAGTAAAAACTATGTAATGCTCCTTCTTTCGAGTATAAAAATATTCGTAGGAATTCAATATTTAAGTTTACGTGATTTTGTGAAGAATTAATTATAATATTTCTAAATAATCAACAATAGTATATATATATATATATATATATATATATATATATATATATATATATATATATATATATATATATATATATATATATATATATATATATATATATATATATATATATATATATATATATATATATATTTATATATATATATATATATATATATATATATATATATAATGATAATAATTATTTGCTGAACAGTTATTATAATATCAAGGAATATTGAGGAATGCAGCAATGTCAGAAAGAAAACTTTTCTAGGTCTTTCAAAGCTTTCGGAATCAATTTTATTCCATCATCAGGGAAACTACAAAAGAAACTACAAATGAACTACAACACAACTAAAGTTATAAAAGTACTTACACCTATATTGAGGTTGGTTGAAAAGATGTTGAAGTTAACATGTGGAATTCACAGTAAATGCATAGCAATGAAAATCAATTACAGTAAGAAACAACAAAACATAAGAAAATCCGCCACAGAATCATAAAATCGAACAATTACAATCTCTAGGTACTAAATTTTATGCTCCTATATAATAAAATTGATTCTTAATGCTTGGACAGACCTAGAAGAGTTTTCTTTCTTACATTGTTGCATTTCTCAATATTCCTTAATTATATATATATATATATATATATATATATATATATATATATATATATATATATATATATATATATATATATATATATATATATATATATATATATATATATATATATATATATATATATATATATATATATATATATATATATATATATATATATATATATATATATATATATACACTATATATATATATATATATATATATATATATATATATATATATATATATATATATATATATATATCAATCAAATTAAGTAAAAAACTGGGCTGAATTCCAATAATATTTGTTGAATTTAGTCGATATATGTTTCGAGCTATTAAACCATAATCAAGAACTGATGGTAAACATTTTTTTTGTATGTGTGGTGAGTGTATGTTCGTGTGTGTGGGTATGTCTGTGTACAAATATATAAAGAATATGATACGTTGGGAAATTCATTTGAGAATGTTAGAAAATTCGACATCAGTGCCACACACGATGGACTTTCAGCGAAAATGCGACTAAATTGACACTGTATTATGTAATGTACATCCTCAATTCCTCAATGAATTTCAAAATTGTGCGAAATTATTGTTGATTTCTAGTTTTTCAGACGACTTCGCCCTGTCTCGGCCATATCCTGTTACTGGAGACATAATGATATGTGACGGGTCTGGGTTCACTATGAAACATTTCTTAAAGTGTATTAACACGGCAATCAAGGATTCCATAGAAATAGGTTACAAAGGTTACTTGATCAGACTGAAAGCTATTTATATTGTCAATGCACCACCGACGGTTGATAAAATGATAGCTGCTTGGAAATTGTTCTTGACAGAAAAAATTAGAGAACGGGTATGTAGTCTTGTAATTTGTTATTATTATTTTTATTTAATATAGGGTTACACTGCACCGCGACATTAAGGTCTATTGTGTCCCCCATTAGAGCGGTTCGCACTACTGCGCCATCTACATCTCGCCTTCTAGTTCTAGAGTACCTACTAATGAACTCCAATATTTGGGTAGGTTTCAAGGAGGTTGCGTCCTCATAGTCCAAGATCCCAGATCCGCCAGACGTCCCTTATTTTCTCAGTAATAAAATTTGAGGTATGAAGTAGTGCTTGTATATACTTTCAGTGTATGGGTACCTGCTACCTTGTGCCGACGGCCAATTTCCAGGTATCAGGTTCTAAAGATGGAAAAAACTCGACCTACTTCTCTTATTTTCTCACACTTGATTATTATATATGATACTCAATGATACCTTATGCAAGCTGCCAGACCGATCGTATGGGCCAAACATACCGCCAGACACACATAAAGTGTGAGTATGACAGTATGAGCGAAATGTCATGATTCACCCATTTAAAAATAAAAATAATAATATCGAAAGTACGTATACTCAAACATGGAGCATGCTTGACTAGACAGTAAATATAGAAGGGAATTCGACGCGCATAGATAATCACTATCGCGCGTACTCACACTTAATGTATGTCTGGCGGGATGTTTGGCTCATACGATCCGTCTGGCAGCTAACATAAGATATTGAAATGGTTCCCTGAGTATCATATATGAAAATGAATGACACTCTACTGCGTAGCACTAGGAATGATAAAACCCCTCGGCGCATGTGCATGTCGTCAATATTTTTTGAATGTACCTATTATATAAATTAAATAACAATGAAAGTCGATTTTACGAATAAAATCCGTGAAAATTTAGCAAAAAAATTCATTGTTCGACTGTCGAATTTGAATATCCTATCCCGGCTCATTTTGCTGCAAATTATGAATCAAATTGATAAGATATCTCTATGGATGGGAAGCAGACACAGACGCAGAATCAAGCTTAAGCTATCAACGTCGCTTGGTTACCGTGGCACACAGAGCACTTCGACGCATGTTTTGTAGGACTTCGTACATATTGACCTTGGCGCATGCGCATGTCGTAATGCCTATCTAAAAAACGCGATAATTTTTTATTCTTCGTTGGGAAAAAATTGGGAACAAAACTTCTCTGATGAAATCATATGTATTTTATCGATATCCGTTGGAATTTTTAAAATCGGAAAAGATTCCAACTTTCTTTCTAGGTTCATATCTACACATCCAAACCGTTAAATCAATACGTAAACATTTTGAACAATGAAGACCCTAGATGATATTACGAACTACCTATTTAATTTTTTTTTTTTGATGTTTCAGGTAGTAGTTTCAAAAACCTACGACATATTACAACAAAAATTTCCCAAGAATTGTCTTCCAGAAGAATACGGAGGTAGTTTACCAAAAATCAACCAACTCATGAGAAACTGGTACGATACTTTTTTAGAGAATGAAAAATGGTTTCAAGATCAAGAAACCTGTAAAAGCACAGTGCGTCCTATCACTGGAAATGCTGAATACGATGATAGATTCGGCGTAGAAGGCACCTTTAGAGTACTCACTATTGACTAACATAAATCAAATAGTATTCTCAAAGAATGGTTCGAATAAAACCAATCAGGATTTGTGGGAAAAATTTGAATTTGTATCAAAAACAATTACGTTAATGATAGGGCTGTGAAGAAGGTTTAGTTTCAATACGTATTTCGTTAATTTAATACGTTCAAATGTGTATTATAGTGTTAATATATAGATATTACTCAATAAACTATTTAGCCTGATTTCGTTCCAAGTTTTTTCAAACTTGTTTAGTTGACAGCCTTAATGATTTGGATGAAATTTTATAGTTAGATATAAGTTGCTTTTTAACTTACCCATATAGTTTTTGTAAAAACGCAATTTTACACAAACTATTTATGATAGCCTCCTATCCGCCCTCATGCTGACAATTTGATATAACGCCATCTCGTAAATATTTGTGGTACTTATATTGTTACCGATGATATCAAATATTACCTTGAAATTTTGTAAGATGGCGCTATATGACATGTTAAATGATGTTTCTATTTTGATTAGACTAAAAACTAGTGAGAGGCTCCCCCGCCTATTAAATAGATCCGTGAAAACTATAGATCGATGAAAATATAGTTTCCCGAACCACGATGAGTGCAAAGCCTGTCCCTGCCTCTGTCGAACGGTACGCGACGCGTCAAGTGCTGAGCCCGTCCCTGCCTCTGTCGAACGGGCTCGCCATCTGCTCACGGTCAATCGTAGTTTGTGCGGAATCGGTAGAATACTACTATACTTCGAAACTTCTCGATATAATTCGACCCGTCCAACTGTCGGCTCGAAAGGCGGTCACGTGAATTGAAGTCCATGTGAAGCGAAAATAGTTCTTAAGGGTCGGGAATGCAGCCGTTTTCGCGAATTTCGGAGAAACGTCAAACTTTAAACGTTCGATATCGAAAATCGGCGTCTCGGATCGAGGCGAGACGTAGCCTAAGCACTACGGAAAGGACGTGGGCGATCGACGGGGCCCTTCGGGCCCCGCGATTCGGGGCCGATCTCTTTATCTCGGCTTTATAAGTTTGCCATAATGCGGCCTTCGGCCGCCTGCATTTTGGGAAGTCCAAAATGGCAAACCAATTATTTATTTAGTATTATAATATTTATTTAGTATTATATAAAATATAATAAACCTTATAATTATCCTAATACACCAGATACTCTATATTTATGCCATTCTCCCATAGGCTACTTTTCTGAAGTTTCTCTTCTACCATGTGTGAATTGCACACACACATACTTTTCTATATTAAATAAAATAACATAGGTAACACAGAAATGAAACCAAACATCCTTGAGATTATTTAAACTAGGAAAGCTCAAAGAATATTTGACAATAAGCAGAAAAACTTCAAATTGCCTCCAGTATTTAATGGAGTTATACTAAGTTACACTCAACTTTCATAAAGGTATTGTATTATTTTGAAAAGAACTGACATCCTGAAACATATGTAGATATCAGTGGCGGCTCGTGAGGTTTTGGTTTGAGGAGGCTACAAGAGGTGTTAAAAATACACCATAGGCGAAAATTTTTAGGATTTCAAGGTCAATATAATTTAAAGAAAATCAAAGTAAAACAAGCACCCTAAGCTATTAATTTGTTTTCACTTTCGAGTGTCTACCTTGAGACCTACAACTCCTATTTACAATATTCACAAAAATTCTTCTCAGCCAATTAATCAATTCATCTATTCATCAAATTTTTTCTTTCCCATAATAGGTACCTACCTACCTACTTAAAGAATTTTTTAACAGCTGGTGAGAGCAAATAAAAAGTTATTATATATTTTTGAAGATTAGCGGGATTCTGCGATCTTTAACGTTAGCAAAATGACCTATAATATCCTCATAAAATTTTTTGTCTTTCGCCAAAAGTTTCACCAATTCCTTTTCAATAGACAACAAACTAATATTTTTCAAACGATCCTGGCTCATTGAATTTCGTAAATAAGTTTTATTTCTCTTAAGAGTGGAAAACGAGCGCTCTACGGAAGTTCACTTTTTATGGCCACCTTATCAAAAAAAGGGTATTTTTGACATAAATTTTCCAAAAGGTTATCTGGAAAATTAGCCGAAAATCCGGTGAACAAATTTTTATTGAGTAAGTCGAAAAAATGCAGTTCTTTCAAATCAGAGAACCTTATTTCTATTTGACCCCTAATAGTATCCAAAATTTCATAAAATATTTGCTTATAGTGAAGCTCCATATCTGCGTAACTGAATTCCTTTCGTTTTGGGCTAAATTGAGTCGTATCATCAGTAGTTTGAAATACAGAAAATAGTTTTTTAAAATAAACTTCTGCACGATATTCTGAAATTTTTTCCAAAAGAAACTTGAGCCGATTTCGTTAGTAAATTACATCTGAAAACTTGTGCTGTAAGATTTGAAAAACTATTTCTGTTTGTTCAAAAATTAATTTAAAGATGTTTAAAAAATATATAAATTCCTTATCTTGTAAGTAAGATATTAATCCACGTGCTGTATTTAAAGTTACTTTATCGGTGAAAAATTCCTCACTTTCAACTAGGTATAGAATTAAATCCTCAAATCCTAAGCGGCCCCAAACAGAGACATTTTCACTAGTAAAAAGTAAACACTGCCAACAAAATAATTTATTTTTTACCTGTGATCCGGTTAGGCACGGATTTCTCTCTCATAATTCCGTGTATTAAAACCGCGGTTTTGTTTTCTGTTACGCTGCACCAAATTGTTTAATTCAGGGGTAGGTTTTTTTTGTTTTTATCAAAACTTTATCCTCATAACTTAGGGCACTAAAGTTATGGGATAACAAATATTCCACTAAGTCACCATTGAAATTTTTGAAATTAATTTCATTAATCAAACTCATTTTAAAACAATACGCGTAACGCGAGCTGATTCCGGCGTCCATTATTCAGACAGTACGAATTACGATCATACTACGATTCAATCGACGACTTTACTCGATGTCAGGGAGATTCTATAGTTGTGATTGGTCGACATTGTACAAGACTGGACTTTATCGGTGTTGCCATGTACATGTGTTTTGGTTTTCTATTTCAATGAAGTATTCATTCGGAGTATTTGTTTTTGAGTGGTGTGAGTTTGCTTTTCAGTGGCAGGCGTAATGAACGTTGAGAATATACCTTTCTAAGCTTTCCGCAGCGTTGCCACAAATCTTGAAATGAATGAAATGCAGTAAATGTAAATACCTTCTATCTTAATTAATAAATTATATTATATAATGTAGGTTGAAAGGAAGGTAGGTGCATAAAATAATATGATTTTGATTAATATGAATATGCTGAATGCTGACTATTCAATATAATATATATATTAGTGATACACGGAATATTATTGAGGAGGCTTAGCCTCCTTTGACTAGCCGCCCCTGGTAGATATATTAACATAACAGAGAAACTCAAGCCAATTTTGTTCTCATTTTGATGAATACATTTAATGTAGATTAAAATACATAATGATAAATGTTTAACTTCGTTTTTGGTTATCAGCAAACGGATGAAGAAAAGTTTAAGTTCAAAAAGCGCCCAATCGTTATCACAACAGAAAATATGTGAAAAACTCTGAGCATATATTGTAAAACAGATCGCTTGTAATAATAATTTTCAGATCTGGAAACTTAATCCCACAATAATTAATTCCTTAAAATAGTAGTTAATTTAATATGTCAAATATATTACATAAAGTGAACAAGGAAAATTCTTTAATAATTAAAAAAAAAATTATCAAACAACTTTCCAAGGAAGCTGGTTATACGTATTCAGCAACGCAAAATCTGCATTCACAATCGAACGGTGAATTATAGAAATTGTCAAGTCACCCCGACTCAAAATCTGCATACAGCTGTTTCGATCTTATTAGATCTCATCAGTGCAGCTTATTTGACTCGGAGTGAATTAACAATCTTCTAATTGTTCACCAATACAAATCGTGGTCAGTATCACTGGCTGGATAACATTCCAGAGCGCCATCCCACCAAAGATATTGGGAAACAACAATTCATCGCTTAGACTGAAAATGCAGAAATAAGCGATGAATTGTTGTTTCCCAATATCTTTGGTGGGATGGCGCTCTGGATTGTTATCCAGCCAGTGATACTGACCACGATTTGTATTGGTGAACAATTAGAAGATTGTTAATTCACTCCGAGTCAAATAAGCTACACTGATGAGATCTAATAAGATCGAAACAGCTGTATGCAGATTTCGAGTCGGGGTGACTTGACAATTTCTATAATTCACCGTTCGATTGTGAATGCAGATTTTGCGTTGCTGAATACGTATAACCAGCTTCCTTGGAAAGTTGTTTGATAATTTTTTTAAAATTATTAAAGAATTTTCCTTGTTCACTTCATGTAATGTATGAAATTGACCATGGTCAACAAGTACGTTTTTCATGATTTGATTGTTGTCAAATATATCACAAAAAGCAATAACTGAATGACAACATATTTTTTATTGAAAATATATTAGACTAATATCAATTATAGCTTTTTCTAATAATCACATTGACTCATCACTTCTCCATAATTACCGTCAATACATACCTACCGAATTTTTTCTCTCCAAACAAGCACAAGGGATAATTTCAAAAAGAAACTTCGAAGCATATACTTTCTCCCAATTTTAGATGATAAAAATTTACAATATAAAAAAAATAAAAACAAATTTCCCATGCAAATTAACAAAATCTTCGTATTGAGAATATATTTGTACAGTAATAATTAAATCTTATTTCATAATTACATAAATGTTCATATGTTCTAGGTTAGCAAAAACCAAGAACAAATCCAAGTGCTTATATTACTATGCCTGAAAATAAACCAACTGAGTATTGATTCTCCGAAATCCATTTCGAGGCAATTTCTTAAATGTGTATACTTTATACTCTGTTCAAGATAATGAAACTTTACAATATACAAACCAAATCATTTTTACAGTTAACGCTGAAAAAACTTTTTTAAATAATAGCTAGTTCTTAAATTCTAAATACGGAACTGTCATTGACTCGGCGCTTGGCTAACACATACCCTCATCTCCGCCATTACTTTGCCTCATATCGAAAGGGTTCGATAACTGACCGGTTCGAGAGGAACGTGATCCCAGTTCGCTGAAGTGCATCAGCTCCTGGGCGAGGTAATTCGTCGTGTCGTCTACCACTTCCACGATAACCCACATCGGTTCGCCGAAGTACGATCCGTCGGGCAAGCAGAGCCTCCACCTGTTCTGATAGGTAGCCGCCTTGCTCGGACTAGTGAACTCCACCACCACTCGGTAACTGCCGCCCGGACTCAGGCAGGGCAAGGGAACGCGTTCGTGATAGGGGAACGTTCCATTCTTCACGCACTGTTCGGCGTAACATCCGGCTGGCCAGGTGACCGAACCGTTGTTGCTGACGTGCCACGCTTGCTGGAACTTGGCTCCGGCCTCGACGACCCTTTTCTCGTCGAGGGAGGGGTCAGTTATTAGACACATCGAGGGTAGGGGGTAAGGTATTTCCACGTCCAGAAACGAGCATACGGCAGCTTGGAGGTTCCAGTTGTTCATGTCGAGGAAAAAAGCGGCTGTTGAGTAATTGATGTCTTGACCTGTAATTTCAGATGTATTTAGCCGTCAATCGTCACTAGTCACAATCAATCAACTTCAAAAAAAAATCGAGTAACAACACATGCGATAATTTAAAATCAAAACAATGTAACCAGAATGTCAAGAGCTGCCAAAAAAAAAAGTTTAGAAGGGGTTCGGCGATCCAGAAGCAACCTTAAAGACAAGTGCGATTATAAGAGTTGAGAAGGAACTATACGCGACTGAATGTGTTCCTCGAATTTAATAAAATTCAAAAGCGGCTTATATTTATATTATAATAAAAATGAAGGACACCCTACTGCGTATCAGTAGGAATGATAAAACCCCTCGGCGCATGTGCATTTCGTAAATATTTTTTGAATGTACCTATTATATAAATTAAATAACAATGAAACTCGATTTTACGAATGAAATGAAGGAAAATTGCAATAAATGTATTAATAAGTCGATATTACGAATAAAATCCGTGAAAATTTAGCAAAAAAATTCATTGTTCGACTGTCGAATTTGAATATCCTATCCCGGCTCATTTTGCTGCAAATTATGAATCAAATTGATAAGATATCTCTATGGATGGGAAGCAGACACAGACGCAGAATCAAGCTTAAGCTATCAACGTCGCTTGGTTACCGTGGCACACAGAGCACTTCGACGCATGTTTTGTAGGACTTCGTTCATATCGACCTTGGCGCATGCGCATGTCATAATGCCTATCTAAAAATCGCTATAATTTTTTATTCTTCGTTGGGAAAAAATTGGAAACAAAACTTCTCTGATGAAATCATATGTATTTTATCGATATCCGTTGGAATTTTTAAAATCGGACCAGATCCCAACTTTTTGTAGTGAGAATTTAGCTTCACCTCGGGGTAAAAACGCTATTTTTTTTTATTCTTTGTTGGGAAAAAGTGGTAATTCAAATTCCCTAATGAAATCATATGTGTTTCATCGATATCCGTTGGAATTTTTAAAATCGGGCCAGTTACCAACTTTTTGTCGTGAGACTATAACCCCTTTAGCTTCGCCTCGGGGTAAATATGAATATGAAAAAATTGGAGTACACCACACCAATAATAATATGATTCACAATTATAATACAAGAAGAGGTAATCAACTACGACTACCCTACTCTTGGCTAGCTCTGGGCCAGAACTGATAATAACAATAATAATAAGTCCATGCTCCATTAGGGTATATAGAAAGACATAATTGGGCGCACCGAATTCTCTACTTCCATCTGAAAGAAGTTTATGGTGTAGATAGTGCTGCCATATGTTCCACTAGAAATTGAAGCGGTTGTTGAGAACGATAGAGCTCGCATATACTGGAACTATGCTTTTCCAACAACTCGGCAGATCCACGCAATAAAGCCAGATATAGTCCTACTGGACAAAGAGCTCAGAGAATTGTTTATTGTCGAATTTTCGTCCCCTGCCGAAAGTAATGTGGTGATGAAAGAAGAGCAGAAAAGGGAAAAATACAGAGATTTTATTTTCGAGCTGAGGACACTATGTGACATAATTGAAGATTATTCCAGCATGCAGATCTCTGGCCGATATATTGACGCGCAAAATGCAGAAAGCAGTGTTGCTCGGGTCACTTCGAGTCATCAGGTCCCATGAACTATAGAGGCCGCTTGCAGCTCATCTCTTTTGTTAAGGGATGCTGTAAGGGCAGGATGAAGAACTACTCGAAGGAATAAGCGAGAGGTTTTTTAGTGATTAACCAGCAACATCGTCTCACATATCCCTGAGAATGCGTACTGGATACTCTCAGGGTAGTCTATAAAAGATTTTTCCTGTCACACGGACGTAAAAAAAAATAAAGGTCTTCATTTTAACCTCAGCGAAGTCAAGCTAAAAGCTTCTCCACTTAACAGACGGACATAATATACATCACACAATTCCAATATACTCGACAGATTCACTTATAAAATATATAAACAATCCGCTTAAAAATAAACAATCGGCTCAATTAAACATTACTTTGACACTTCATATGATTATCTTTTGTCCATTTGACTTGTTAACAATATGTCATCTGCTACAATCACGCAGTAAAACTATTCCGAAACATATATTACTTGGAAAGATTTAAATCGGCCTTACATAATCATTGTATACAAAATGCATTCTACTCTGTTGGGGAATTTTTACGGTCTGAATTACTTTTTGTTTTCTTTAATACTGAACTTGTCTAGTTGGATAATTATGGTACATATTTTGTGATCTAAAAAAAGTATAATGTTTTCACGTCAAGTCAAAATCTCAAAAATGTAGATGCTAGGAAAAGTGAGAAATAAAAACTGGTCTATAACTTTCTCTCATATGCAATGCAAGTCGGCGTTTTCGTATGATTTATAGAGAACCCATAAGAAGGACGTTCATAATCTTGTTTCTATTCGAAAATCGTTAATGATATGATAGATCAAATCCTGTATAGTAAAATTTTGTTGTTCGCTGATGATGCAAAGATTTTTAGAGAAATCACCTCCTACGAGGATATGGATAAATTGCAATATGACATAAATAGCTTTAATAATTGGTGTGTAGCTAATGGATTGAATATCAACGTAAATAAATGCTTCCACATTAGGTTTGGTAGATCACGATCTATTTGGCTTCTTCCATATTCTCTTAGTAATGAACTTATAAATCAAGTGAATTTTACGAAAGATTTAGGTGTAATTTTTTATGACAAATTATCTTTTAAACAGCACTACGAATTTACTTTTCTAAAAGGACAAAAAAAAATCTATTTTCTTAAGAGGTTTACGAATAAGTTTAACGACATTGAAACATTTAGAAAACTTTATTTCTCCTTTGTGTATTCAACAGTTATGTATGCTTCTTCTATTTGGAGACCCAAAGATAAGGGAGAGATAAAAAAGTTAGAATCTCTCAATAGAGTATTTATTAGGTATGCAGGGTATAGAACTGGAATGAGAATTCCGTTTACAGATCACAATTTAGTTCCCCTTTAATCAGAGATTTCAAATCTCAAATTTTGAATCAGCTATGGATAGAGCTGATGTGATATTTGGGTATAAAATTTTGGTCATTTTAATTGATGTACCTGAAATATTGAGTCAATTTAATTTTTATTTACCCCCCCGCAACCTTCGTCATAATGTTTATGATTTTCAACCTAACAATTGTCGTCGGGGAGATAAAGAGAGAATTATTGATAGAATATTTATGTTATGTAATAAAATCGTAGACTGGTTTGATCCAAACACACTTTCGTTGTACAAAATAAAAAATTTATCAAAATCATTGTTAAAATTTGAATGAATTGAATAACTTAATATATTTTTTTATGTAATCAAGTTTGTATTTTTGTAGGCTTCTAGCCATAAACACATTGTAATTTTTAATGTATGGGGCTTGCCCCGTGAATAAAGATAAATAAATAAATAAATAAAAAAATAACTGTCGATGTACATCCCATTAACATCTTCCTACATACCTAGAAGTTTTTGAAGCTGAAAGACCAGCTCGTCTCTATCTGTAGTACCCAAACAGCTGAACTGCTGTAGAAGCGACTGTTCCAAGTCCATGGCCGAGTTGGGATTCACGGGATCAGCAGGGTTGTCGATGTCCATATTTATTAGCTACTAATCTATTTGGTGATATATCGATGTCGGTTACACGTCTCCTATTTCTGCCTGTTGAATATTTAAACATAATATATTCATACGTCCAAAATACAAATATCTTGAGACTGAAATAATTATTTTACTATAAATTCATCTAAACTTTGCCAAATCGTTATCTCGAATATTCACTTATTATTTCACAAACATTCCAATCCTAATAAAGGATATTAATATTATAAAATAAATATCTCAAGAAATCAAAACAAACGATTACGTGTCATCATTAATTATTGTAATAATTATCACTTCGCAAATACTCGCTGAATTGAGTAATGCAAAGTTATTTTATCAACAAAACAATTAATTAATACAACATAAAATCAATAAGAACTTCCAACTCAAAAATTATTATATTCAAGAATTTTTATTATATTGAAGACAAAGTTTATTATTAGTGTTGAGTTTAGTTGTAGTAATAAACGTTTTAATATAAAGAAAAAATATTGTTAAAAGAAAAATATGAGTAATATGTTATCTTGTTATTATCAAAAGGAAATAATTAACATTTTGGGATAGGTGACACTGTTTCAACATTGAAATAAACATCCCACAAAAGGATCCTGATAAAGATTACTGATAACTTATCACAGATATATATATGCAATTTGTTTTTAAGGGAATTCCGAATACAGCAATAATATGCATATGGTGATAATTATGTTAATTTTCCCCAGAAAATTTTCTAAAACTGTGTTACATTAAATATGGACCTAATGAAAATATTGTTTTTGTTCTATTAAATTCTGAATGAACTCTGCTCTCCTGAAAAGGTTGTTTTAAATAAATTCCATTTGGTCTGAAAGTAATTTAAAAATCCTAATATAAATTCTGATTTTTTTCTATTTATTTACTTCCAAACATTGTTACTTTATTCAATTGTGAATGGTATTCAATACAAAATTCGTTCAAACCGGGTGTCTTAAAACACTTCTCGTCTTTTTATTTTTCTGTATGTTACCCTATTATTTTTTAATTAATTTATTAAAAGCCTGATTCAAATATTTAATGCCATGTTCAACTGCAACAGCTTAACGCTGTAGTAGATAAAATTGAAGAATTGAAATTAGGTCTATTTTTCAAAGGAAACATCTTGAATGTAGAAGTTGTAGTAAAGAAACGTTTAACAATCACTAATTCTAGTTTGATAAATAAATTTATTTCTGAAAATTGTCCCTTACACTAAACTCACCACAGGAATAGAACCTCTTGTCATATCATTTTCAGAATAACAAAGAAGATGGTTTATCCAACTGTTTTCTGAAGTTGAAATATGAAATCTGTAAAAAAATTTTGGTCCTTAAATTTGTCTAAAATAATCATAAAAAAACAACACAACATTTTAACGTAAGATTAAATTTTTTAGTGTCAACGATTCAAACTATAAAATGTTTACAACCAAAAAATATATAAAAAAGCTAAGATTAATTGAACTAGGAAGATTTTAGTGTTCTTAATACTTGAGCATAATTTTCGACAGTAATTTAGTGTGGAATGCGTATTTTATCAAACAAAATAAATGCCTAATTTTTCAATATGGTGGACCTGAGAAACACGCTTAGATTGATATATTAAGCGTTTTTTTCATAGCGTTAATAGTTATAGGAATATTTATTGGAGTGGGGCCCATCACATATTAAAAGCATTCCAGAATAAGCTTTTGATAATTATTAACAAAAATGAAAATACTTTTTGGAACAATTATCAATCAAGTTAGAAACAAATCTTAATTTATGAATCAACCCAATACCACTCTTCCATTCTGAGAGGTATGTAAATGACATCCCATAGTTGGACAAGAAATAGAGGCATACAATTGCCTAATTTCAAGAAACCTATTAGCAATACGATGTGCCATGAGATAGCTATTCGTGCTTTTAATAGACTATCTAATGTGTTAAAATTATTAAACCAGGGAAAGTGTGTTTTTAGACTTAACCTGAAAGACTGGGTAAAGAACATATATTATTAACATAGGGAGTTGTGCACCTTCATTTTGTAGGAACTGCTTAATTTGTTTTTCTGGTATGCGGAATGATTTTATTTTTTTGTATCAGTTTTTCAAAGAAATCAATATATAGTTTTCTTGTTCTAAATAAAATTGTTCGACGTCTTATAAATAAAAAAATGATTTCATCTATATTTCTGTATAGAAAAAACTATTATAAAAAAATATTTGTAAACTACAACCTTCAACACTTTTACAACCTTCAACACTTTCACAACAGAACCAAAGAATATGTTCAAATGATTTACTGAAAATTGTTCACAATACGTCAACATATGAATGAATAACTTGAATAATTGAGAATTTTGAATATTAATAAAATGTATTGCTAATAAAAAGCTGTAGACTGAAAAAGTTTATAATTACCTACTTAAAAACAATGCAGTTTCATTGAACATATAATTAAAATAAAAATGAAACAATCCTCCAAATATATAACTACTTGGATATGAAATGATTCTCTAGCCACCTTCCATAATTCAACGGAGATGTAAAAAATAGGAATCAATCTTCAACAATCAAAACAAAGAAATGTGACATATTAGGATCCATCTTTGAAAGAGTGCCTGGTAACGACCATTGGAATATCAATGCTTTAGGAAAAGGGACAACCTTAGAAGCTCACCTTATTCACAGAGGAAAACTTACCCAAATAATATAAATATTTCTAAACTTCCTTAATGTTTTTGCCAGTCATTTCCTACGATTTGCCCTTCCTTGTCATTACACTTATTTGCTGAAGTTCAAGTTAGATATAGATCAGGTGACATGAGGTACATTGGGTCAATTGTTCAAAGTACCTACCAGTCACAAAACCGAAAGCTCAAAGAATCTAATGCAACAAGACGGTTTTTCGCGAACTTTATGTCATGTAGGGAAACTCTGTGGGATACTCAATACACAGTGGGCTCTAAAACAAGCGTTAAAGAGACACCACGAGTTTGTCTAATAAGTGTATGATGTTCGTATAATAAGTGTTTCATAGATTTTGGATTGATTGGGCCGATACTTGGTGTAAATTAATAAACATATTAAAACAATGGTTAAAAATAACAATTTACACATTTATCATAAGAAATAACGCATGACGCACGTTTCGGTGGAACTTCACCTTCTTCAGATGCTAATGGCAAACTAACTATGATTCTCTGTTATATCGAAAACAAGAAATAACAAATTATGTAGAAGGGGTAAATACAAAGATGGTTACAAATAATTATTAGAAAAGGAAAAACCAATTCTGAACTGCTAGTCAGGTAGTTCGGTAATTTTGAAAAGATTAAGAAGGGGGCTTGAAGTGTGATCGATTTGGCTATTCAATAGGAGACCGGAATGCTTGTATTTATTTATCTGTAATGATTCTAAAAAATTAAGTTTAATTCCTTTACTTTCAGTATTTAATATTTTAAAATCGAAATTGAATGTGTGATTTTCTTGGATTAAATGGTTTGCATAATGTGAATCCGACTTCTGATTAACAAAGTTTCGTTTGTGTTCTGAAATTCTAGTTGAACTTTCAGAAGTTTTCAAACTAGAATTTCAGAACACAAACGAAGCTTTGTTAATCAGAAGTCGGATTCACATTATGCAAACCATTTAATCCAAGAAAATCACACATTCAATTTCGATTTTAAAATATTAAATACTGAAAGTAAGGGAATTAAACTTAATTTTTTAGAATCATTACAGATAAATAAATACAAGCATTCCGGTCTCCTATTGAATAGCCAAATCGATCATACTTCAAGCCCCCTTCTTAATCTTTTCAAAATTACCGAACTACCTGACTGGCAGTTCAGAATTGGTTTTTCCTTTTCTAATAATTATTTGTAACCATCTTTGTATTTACCCCTTCTACATAATTTGTCATTTCTTGTTTTCGATATAACAGAGAATCATAGTTAGTTTGCCATTAGCATCTGAAGAAGGTGAAGTTCCACCGAAACGTGCTTCATGCGTTATTTCTTATAATAAATGTGTAAATTGTTATTTTTAACCATTGTTTTAATATG
Organism: Cynegetis impunctata; assembly: GCA_030704885.1. Classification (NCBI taxonomy): domain Eukaryota; kingdom Metazoa; phylum Arthropoda; class Insecta; order Coleoptera; family Coccinellidae; genus Cynegetis; species Cynegetis impunctata. The sequence goes on along the minus strand of JARQZK010004471.1, from coordinate 86,287 downwards.
TTTCATAGACTTCCAGACAGTTATTGGTTCGCCAAGAACTCTAAAAACGGAGACCTAGCTGTAGACAAGTTGACCGGCGGAATCTTTTTAGTTTGACCCATACCCAATCCTTAATTGAAATTCTTAATTTTACTTGTTTAATAATAATTTTGTACATTAGGAATTGTGCTAGAGTTGTAAATTACGTCAACAATGTTAATGCTCTCTTAGGCGCAACGCTTATTAGAAAATTCAGATTCAAATCAAAGATTGAATCATTTAATTAAAAATAATTTATAACTAGCTCATTCACACGTTTCTGAAAATCTATGACGAATTTGGCTACTTAAAAATTTATAATGTAGTGGAAAAAGAAAATTAAAGTTTAGGTATAGGTGGGTATGAATATAGAGAGATGCGCTTTTTGACTAACGTGTCTGCTGCAAGCTTCCTAAGAATTTGTCTGATTTATATTTAAGTTGAAAGACGATTTTCCAATAAATTTCTTTTATATATATTGAGTACATGGTGAGCAAAGTAGTAAACCTTCCATGACTGACAACGGACAAGGAGCGTACCATAAAACAATCCTATTGTTATACAAGCCAGTTTCTTAGATGTCGCGTCAGAAAATGGATGTGCGTTAGGTAGTCCCATATAAGTCTGAAGAATTTGGCTCTTTATTAGTGCGACTCGCTCTATTTATACACACCTTTACAATTTCTATTTATAAAAATAATACACTCAATTTCTATTCATAATAATACACTCAATTTCCACTGTATAATTGAACTCATTATATACAATCATATGAATACAAGAGAAATATATATATATATATATATATATATATATATATATATATATATATATATATATAATATTCTGCTCCCTGCTCTAGTCATAATTTATAATATTGAATTAAATACTTGATATTATTCAAACAATAAACTGCCAAAACATTTATATTCACATTTAAATCAATTTGATTCATTTGTTCACCTGGGTAATTTTGAAATATAATTGTGTGCTATTCTCCCAGATTTATCTAATTTGTGAATATCTGACCCCAATTCTATAAGAATTTTCATGGCATTATAACTGCTTTTTCTAGCTGCATAATGCAGAGCAGTATAGCCATTATTATCCACTGTATTCACGTCAAGTCCATATTTACATATTAATTGTTGAATAACACCGGATATATCTAGTCCAGCTGCTAAATGTAGAGCATTTGTACCAGTTTTATTTGAAATATAAATATCAGCTCCTTTAGCTATTAAATAATTTATTACTGCAAGTTCACCACTTGAAACAGCTTCGTGGAAAGATGTATTGCCCGAAGAATCAGCTTCATTTGGATCAAGGTATGAAATTAATAACTCAACATTTTTGAGATTACCATGAAGTGCAGCTATATGTAAAGCATTTCTTCCATTCCTAGTTTTCATATTTACATCGATTCTTTTATCTAAAAGCAACTTTAGAATTGAAGGATTTGGATTCCTCGCAGCTATATGGCAAGCAGTCCATCCATCTTTGTTTTGGAAGTTTAATAAAGCACCTATAATATCAAATCATTTTAAATTGTAGTATTGCTACCTGCGCAATCGTAATTTTTGATAAAACTGTCTTTCACATTACCTCTATGTAAGAGAAATTGTACTATATCAACGTAACAATCATCTTCTTTTGTACATGCTAGCATCAAAGGTGTCCAATCTGATCGCTTGATTGCATTTATATCAGCCCCATTCTGAAGTAAAAGCTTAACACAGTCGAATTTCCCAAACTGAGCTCCTTCGTGTAATGGCGTTTTATTGTCAATATTTCTTACATCAACATGTTTTGGATAAAACCCAGTGAGCAAGTAATTAACAATTTCCACATGACCAAACTGAGTAGCTAGATGAAGGCATGTTTCCTTATTGTTTGTACAGCATAAATTAAACCAGTGGAAACTTGGATCTTGCTCTTTCATTGATTTTATTTGTGAAATATTTCCATTACATACATCTGCTAATATAGTTGTGTTATTGTTCATAGTATTCACTATCTAAAGTGAAAACTTAGAGCCTGAAATCTTGTTTCTATTACAATCTAAATTAGAATCAAATAACTAACATAAATCATTCATTTATTTATTTGTTTGGCAAAAATAATTGGACCTAACCTCAACATAAACTTTTTATTCCAGCAGTGGTACCGGTAAACCGGTTTGTTCGATTTGGGTGAAAAATTCCATTATTCCATATCCTTTTTGTTTTATTTCTTGGTCTTGGTATTCACTTATGCTATGCAGTATGCAGCATCAATATTTATTCTCCAATAAATTCGAGTAAACGAAATAACTGTAGTAAGGAAATTTTTTAACTTGGGCTATATAAGTAGATCGTTTGAATTTGAATATTTTCCTATCCCTAATTTTGTGTTAATTGTTTGAAGAAATGTTTTTAGGTTGAAAATCAAAATACACATATCCCTTAAATGTATAATTTGATTTCATATGCTTGTGACTTTTTAGTTTAATCTGTACATTATGGATTACAAATAATTGATATATAAGTACAGCTTCATTGAATATTAAAATATAAACCATTTTTGTGATGAGAACTGAATAAATTCTGTTGTAATAAAATCAAAATCCATTACTAAAAATTGCAGTTCCTACGAATGAAAAATTTTTTAAACTTATTAGATAGATGTTTAAGATGGTCCGACATTCTACAAAAAAAAAATATGTTACAAAATCCTATTTTCTGCAATGAAAAAATAATTTTAAATTAATGTTTATATAGGTAAGTAATTATATGAATTTTCTTCATGAAAAATAATTTTTGAAACTGAAAATTCTCTTAACTTGTTGCAAATAATTTATTATTTTAAAGATACAAGTTGTTTAGAAAAAAATTAATATATACTTTTTCAATGATTTATGATGTAGTTGTAGTGCATATTTATCAGACTCATTTACCTACTAACGAAAAAAGGGGAAGTGTAGTAATTATTTGAGAAAATTTACTTTCTCGTTCTGTAATATATAAAATTAAACCTCTGAGTGTTACGTTCAAGTATAAAAACAATTCAAGAATTTCAGTTTTTAATTGAGTATCTGAAATAAAATAATATCATGGAATATAACTACCAAATTTATATAATGAATTCGACTTAACGAAAAATTTTTCAGTTGATGAGTTTATTCATATAGGTACTTTCAGTCTACATTATTTCGAACTAAAAGCAGAGAGTACTTTTCACTGTAGGTGTGAAAAATAATATAAGTCTAAAGTGTTCAGAAAAAGTTTACACCATATATTATGGTAATTTTTCAGGTTAGGTTTTCAAAAACTAAGCTATTTTGATAAGACTTATTTTGACTGCAAGTGCTACCCTGGCAGTAGTCAACGACGACAAAAATGGAAGTTACGAAATATAAGTACATTTATGTATAACATATGGTAACAAAACTATGGCAAATATTTTTTCTTCTCATATGTAAAATTTTTTGAACTAGTAGAATTGTGTTAAAATTTTGGTATAGGATGTCTTTTTTGTATTGGTTCACTATGTTGGCACTGTTGAGCTTAATATCTGTTATATTTATTGCTCTCTTCTTATTAGTGTTTATTCAATATTATAAGCGCCAATTACAAAAAAATAAACTTAGTGACTCTAAAAGTCTGAAAGTTGGAATTTTTCACCCTTATTGTAATGCTGGAGGGGGCGGCGAAAGAGTTCTTTGGGTTGCATTAGAAGCTTTACAGAAAAGGTAATGGTACCCAAATATTTAATTGAAATAGTTTGCTTCAGTAAAAGGATTTCAGATATCCAAAGGCCGAGTTCTATATTTATACTGGAGACATTCATGTAACTCCAGAAGAAATATTACAAAATGTGAAGAAAATTATGAACATTGACATTGAGAAGAATGTGAAATTTGTTTATTTAACAAAACGGTCCTGGATAGAGGCAGCAAAATATCCTTATTTTACTTTGTTAGGTCAGGCTGTTGGTTCTATGTTTTTGGGATTGGAAGCATTGAAGAAATGTACTCCAGGTATGCATAAAATATCTTAAATACCTAAATTTTTTGAGCATTTGAGGTTGATATCGATTTCAGCTTATTTTTCACAGATATTATGATAGATACGATTGGGTTAACTTTTGCAATAATGATTTTCAAATACCTTGGAGGATGTAAGACTGGAAGTTATATCCACTATCCAATTATTACCAAAGAAATGACTAAAAGAGTGTCCAGTCGTGAGGCAACGTATAACAATAGAAGCGTTATTGCAAGAAGTCCTTTTCTCACTTTTGGAAAGTTGATTTATTATAGATATTTCGCAATGGTAAGAAGACAAATTTCTTCATGATTATATAAAATAGGAACAGCGTTAATTTTACTATAGCATGTTTCATTTATTGTTCAGATTTTTGATACTCTACAATGTATTTATAATAATTAATATATTATTATTGAATTTACAAGCAATGGTCTATAGATTCTTTCAATATCTCTTCTCATATATATCATGTTTTCATTTGCTTTAAATTGATCTATGATAAAATTCCGTCAATTCTGAGACTTCATATACATCTGTTTTAAATAAGTTTAATTATTATTTTTTTAATTTGAATTCATACAATTTTGTAATTATTGGTGAGTGAATTAAAATGTTTTTAATTTTTAGATGTATTCCTTTGCCGGAAAGTTTTCTGATATTACCATGGTAAATTCTACTTTCACCTTGGAGCATCTGACATTACTGTGGAATACGTCTCTTCATTTGGTTTACCCCCCTTGTGACGTAGACCAATTCAAAAAAATCGAAAAAGCCATCAACAAACCTGAAAAGTTTAAAATATTGTCCCTAGCTCAATTTCGACCAGAAAAGGATCATGCCTTACAATTGCAGTCACTATATGAATTCAGAGAGATTGTTCCCGAGGAAATTTTTGAAAGAACAACATTGGTATGATCACAAGTTTATTTGAACTAATTTTATGTTTAATGAATAGAGGACATTACTTGAATTGCCAAAACCTGTAATAGTTTCAACGAATTTATAATTGATAACAATTACTATATTTACTGAAACTTATTTTTGGTATAAAAAAATTTGTGTAGTTCATCGAATAATTTGGAAAAACATTCCTGTACTTAGTAATAATATTATCTACTGCAGGTGTTGATAGGTAGCTGTCGAAATAAAGACGATGAGATTAGAGTTAAAGATTTAAAAGACCTCAGCAAACACTTGAGCTTAGAAAACAATGTGGAGTTCAAAGTCAATGTCAGTTTCAAGGAACTTCTACAAGAACTTAAGGATTCCTTTATTGGTATTCACACTATGCGGGATGAACATTTTGGTATAAGTGTAGTTGAACAAATGGCTGCAGGCTTGATTGTAGTTGCACATAGATCTGGTGGTCCCCTGTTGGATATCATAGAAACATGCGAAGGATCGAGGTCAGTATTTATTGATTTAGTGAATTAATAGTTTTGTTTAAAATATGCATAAATTTGAATGGTTTCGACAAAGTTTCTTCTGTATTTGTGGAATTCTGGACTTTATTAAATTCAATGAATTAGTTGTATCTGAAAAAAGAAATGAAATGAGATTACACTTGAGAACGGTTAGAGATACCCAACTAACCGAAACGTCGTGTATATTAATTGTATAATTTTATTTTTTCAGCATTTTCCAACTTATTATTTACTAATCTCATTTAATTTCTTTTTTCAGATACTACTAATTCATTGAATTTAATAATTTTTTCAGCTATTTTGTTTTCTTTCGTTTCTTTTTTTTTTTGTTTCAGATATATTTTTATAGACAATGGAAGTCCAGAATTCCACAAATACATGCATAAATTTATTATAAGAATATAGACATCTATATTTTTTAGTGTTCCCAGCATTTAGAGATTTTATCGTTGATGTATACCATTGATTCCCAAAGTGGTCCAGGTGGATCCCCAGAGGTCCACGGGAGACTCGATGGGGGTCTACGTTGGCTTAACAAAAATATGGGGGTTCACAATTTGTAAGCGGGGGTCCACGAAAATTTATCTGGTTTCGATATTGAAGAAATAAAAAATGTTGGCTTGACTTCACTTATCAATGAAGGCAGATAAAATTTCAAGTAGTTCAGCGACTGTTACTTGTAAAAGTTTGCTTATTCCATATTCAGTACAGTCGACACTTGCAAAGCATCGCTCCCTGTCGTCCCCAACTTTTGTTCAGACTCGCAAAGGGAAGAAATACGACTTGTGGTGTGTGTGTTTGCAATCTTGCATAAACTTGTTTGATTCTTTACCAATATTCCTAAGCATATGAATGCCAAGGATAAAAGTTACTCATTTCTTTCCTGAATTTTGAAAAGAAAAGTAAAGCAAATCGATGATAGTGTTTGCCAGTGTCGGAAAAAGTGAGTACTTTGTCACAGGTAGAATGCCTTGATGAGAATATTCAGACATATGTTCAACCTTTAACTGACCTGCATGATGACTTCGAAATCAGTTTGATAATTTTCTAAATAAGATAAGGGAGAATTGATTGGTTTCTTGTACTTTGAGTAGATGTCAAAAAAGTGAAGTTAGATGGAATCACTTTTTGGATTGGCCAACTTTGCTTTATTGACATCTGCTCACAGCACAATCAATTAATCAATAAAATTTCACTTTTCTTTCGGAAACTGTTAATTCGTAGTTGGACTCAGCCCTGACGCAAATTTCCATAGTTAGATCCAATCTTCACATTTTTTGTCGAGTTTTGGGAATATGGTAGAAATGTAGCTGCAGGGGGTCTACCGGAACCAGCAATATTGTCAAAGTGGTCTATGAGAAAAAAAGTTTGGGAACCTCTGATGTATACTATGAGAACAAAGCTTATGTTGAAGATGGGTTGTATCATTTGTTAATATTTGTTTAATCGTTTAACTGAATAAATTTTATTGTCACGTGAGCACTGAATTTAGTTTCATTCGAACTATCTGGGAACAATGATACTTTTTTAATTGTTCATTTATGTGTGCATCATTGGATATTTGATATATTGTATTTTATTTTTACTGTGGATTAATGTAATCTTTTGTCTTTAACTACTATTGTATCTCTACTACTGAAGCATTGTTCTCTGCAAACAGCATGAAGCCTAATAAAGATACAATGCAATTTGGTATGTAAGAAACATTGGAACAGAACTCTCAAACTTTAGGCATCACTAATAGTAATCTAGTATGTTAACTTACTACGTATACGGCGATATTGTCCATTAGGATATAGGTAGTTTCTAGTTGATACATAAGCAAAATGGCTATTTTGTTTGTGATACCTACTAACATTCAACCAAAACTCAAATCATCAATTTAAATTCACTCTGAATCACTAATAGTGCTTATTTCATACCTCATTCCTCACTGTTTCATCTTGGAAGAAAATAATATTTGATCTCAACGAAACAGATTTTTTTCAGATTTTCACTTTTTAAATTTACAAAAGTGAAACAGTTAGTGAGTGAATTATAATAAAACAGTGAAAGTGCTTCTTTTTTAATTGTCTTAATTTTATTGCAGATTAGGATTTTTAGCAGTTTGGCCACAAGAATATGCTCATTACCTGAGTTATATTATACAAGCAGAAAAGAATGAAATTCATGCAATTAGAGAGAGAGCTAGATCTTCAGTGGATAGATTCAATACGAAAAAATTCCAGGATGAGTTTTTGAGAGCAGTTGATCCGTTGTTCAAAGTATAAAACTTATGAAAAAATAAAAAAGTATACAGTATATATAAACAATAGAAATTTAATTCTTTGAACCTTCTTTAAAATATCATAGCATTACTGCTTTATTCTAACATAAGGTGAAATTGAGGAAAGTAGCTTCATTAAGATTTGGTTTCTTCAAAATCGTTGGTTTAATTTGGGCATCATTTCTTAATTTTTTTTATATACCTCTTTCAAAATTTAGAAGTTCTTTTAACTAGATTCTATATAAATATTTATATATATTGTTGATTAATATTTCGTTGTTTTATTTGAAAATACTTTATCTTTAAATTAATATATTTATATATTCAGCATCATTTTTTTGTTTTTTTCATATACCTTTCAGAATTTAGAAGTCCTTATTAATTGGATTCTATATGAATATTGATATTTATTATCTTAAATGAAAATATTTCTGATTGTCTTCTTTAGTTGGTAAAATTAAACATAAATAATTTTCATCACCCGATATTTCTTTATGTATCTTAACTTCTTTTACTATAAAAATGTTTATTTATAGAATAAAGGCTAATTGACTTTCACAGAGTAGTTTTCTTTCAATTTTTTCTAATTAATGAGTATTTATTCACCATATACTTGGCCTACTCGGTTTAAAAATCCTTCCATTAATTCATAACTAATTTTAAACATCACATCTACATACAAAAATTAAAATATATGTAGCTAATCTCCAATAATAAATTGATGATTAACTAATTGCACAGTTTAAATTGACGGCAAATAATTTCGTGCCCTAAATGAAAAAAAAAGATATTTTTCATTTATTAAAACCAATAAACATGTTGAAAAAAATTTAATATTGATCAAATTAAATTGAAACTTAAGGAATATGAAATGTTATAAATACAATATTACTGTTTAAGGAATATTAGCTAGATAATCCTTAACATGAGAAGGTTCCAATCTCTTAAATCCATTTTGATCACAAATTCCAACCTCAATATTATCTGCAGTGAGTTGACCCTCGAAACTCTCTTTAAGAGTCAAAATAGCTGTATGTACAGCATCATCTAATTCCAGATCTTCACTGAATCTTTTCTCTAAGAATGTTTTCCCATTCACATAATTTTTACCCATTGCAGTAGCTTTCCATGCAAAGTAAGCACCTGATGGATCGCACTGAAATAAGTATGGCCTATTGTTATCCCATCCACAGATCAAAAGTGATACTCCAAAGGGCCTTACGCCTCCAGATTGCGTGTATTCTTGCATCACAGCTGCTACTCTTTGTACTAATTGCACTGTTGGTATAGGTTCACGGTAAACTAGGTAATATTGCTGGGCCATTTTACGAGCTTGTTTTACCAATAAACGATAATCTGGGCCCATACCTGTAAAAAAGAACAATTTATACTATAAAACTAGCTTTCTGACATCATTATTCTGTGATACTATTCGATATTCAACAATCATAATTATTTTGTACATTTTCATACCTGAATACACCATACCAATGTGATCGGTAACCATCTCTACTTTATGCACACTATGCTCTTCATAAAGTATGGATTTATGTTTGTTTTCCGTAGCAATAACAATACCATTAGAAGCTTTAATTCCGACAGAAGGAGCTCCTGCAGCAACTGCTGCTAAAGCATATTCGATTTGTACTAATTTCCCGGAAGGACTAAACGTAGTTAGTGAAAAACTATACCTTTCGGTTGCCATACTTAATTGCGTGAAATATAAATATGTCTAGTCACGAAAATTATTTCTTTTAAATCACTATTAGTACTTTAACTTAGAACGAGGACTGGATAGTGGATACTGGAATGACAAATCAAAATATCAAAAACACTTTTGACATAAGTTAACTAGTTGACATTTAAAAGGAAGTTCTATTGGTGAAATCAGTGCTGCTCCAAGAGCAATTTTCTGTGACTAATTCCAACTCTGAAACTCCTGTGGATGAACGAAAAAACAACATCCCAATGTTTAAATACTTCTTCTCTTAATATGACATTGGTATTTACTATCTAAATTGAAAAGACAACATATCATATTCAAACGGTAGTAAAAAATTCTGTATACCAACCGATACACGATATAAATTATTAGATACAAAAATAAAGTAGTATTAATGTCATTAGCATTACTTGAAAGATCGGATTAAATTTGACCAAGCTGTAAACATTAATATGCAGGCTTCTTCTTCTTCTTATGGTACCATCTTTTAATTAAGGTTGCAACAATCTCGGCGCAGTAATGTCTATCTCGTGCTGCTTGAAACAGTGTATGTGAGCCCAAACCAATCCAATTTCTTTTATTTTTCAACCATGAATTTTTGCGTCTTCCAAGTCCCTTTTTTTCTTCTATTTTCCCTTGGATATCTAATTTCAAAAGATTTGCTCTGCTATTCCGTATGACATAGCCTCGGTACTCAGTTTTTATCCTTTCTCTTTCTTTATTAGGCTTTATGAGAACCTCTTCATTGTGTACATGGTCTATCCAGGATATTTTTATCTGCAGACGGCAAACAAAAATTCAATCACAATCTGATTATGTATAACAATACCAGAATTTTTTTTTTGAACAAGTATATTTTCAACCCTCATACGCAAATTATCACTTTTTTTCTGTTTTTATAAACAAGGACAAGACTCCAGACTCCTGTAATACCTAGCAACAAAAATCAACGTAAAATAATATAATATGTATATTCTAATTTATGTTGAACTCTTAGTTTCTAAGCACGTGCCTGAATAATTTTGTCAAAAAACGAATAAACATAGCTCCCAGAATATTGTATGATATATTTTATTTGCTTTCACTGAAATAATAGGAAATGAGTTGAGAGGTGTTTCGGTCAAACAGAAACAGATGGCGGCACCATTGCTGAGCTTTCACAAATATCAAAAAAGAAAACCAAAAGGTTTATGTTATGCATAATGGCGTTTGTTAATATTTTTGCTATTTGAAATTGGAAAACGTTCACCTAATCACATTCATTTGAAATAAAATAGCATCAAATCAGTAAAAAGTATCCTTGTGCGTTTGACTGAAGTTTTTCGGTATTAATTGCGCTGATTTATTTTACATAATATGTGTGTCTATTCGTATGGTTGAGTTTTTGTTGTGAGGAAACCTAAACGGACTGTGATATTAATATTAGTTTTATAACAAATAAGTTGCTATATATACAAGATTTTTTGATTATTTATTGTACAAGTAGAATAGATTTATAGTAGACTTTTCCCAAGTGTAACCAAAGAAAAGAGATTTGTCATGTCGCAGAAGGAAGACGCTAAAGATTGTGAATTGAAAGTGGAAAATGAGAGCACCGATGATCCAGTTAAAATAGGTGAGTAAAAAAAAAGGTATTGATATGGCAACTACTCAATAGTATCTACATTTTCATTCAATGTATTTCCCATTACTTGTTTATCTCACTTTGCGAACGCTTTTCTTTGTCTATTTGATTCAAAACAGGTATATCAGTTTTGTTTAAGAAATTTGTTGATGAGTTTGCTTTTTCATTGAACACGTTGAATTAGTATTTTAGACTTAAGTTTTGATGTAGGTTCACTTAAGCAAGGGATGTGTCATACAATTTGATTAATCAAGACTCCGTATCCTTCAAGAATAAAACTTAAAAAATAATTTTTCATTGAATTTATATTTCCAAACCGATGCGAGATTTAACATTGGAATACAATCGTAGGACTTTATTTTAGTTCTATAAAATAAAATAAGGTCTAAGTATTCCCCTGAGAAAAAATCACATAAATGGAATTAAACTGTAGACCGGTAAAGGTATATATGAGAGCACACTTTACTCCGTATATTTAATAGATATACATTTTCAAAATTTGAATTCATTATTATTCTAGATTTTGAAACATTGTGATGATTGATTTATGTATCGTAAAGATTATTTCAAAGGAAGAAAATAGTGAAAACGAATATAGAACTTTCTCGGAAACTTCAGATTATTTACTAATCAAAATATTTTTATGTTTTAAATATCAAAGTTGATGATACTATGCTCAAAGAAATACAATTGACGAGTCACATAAAATAATCAAAAGAAAGAAGTATTTTGTGTCTTAATAACCTTCCTTGTTTTGATGAATTTGTTTGTATTGCTTATATTAATTTACTATTTTGTATCTTTGTTGGAAGGAGAATTCTCGTTGAATATATGTTTTCACTGTGTCGTATGCTATATGTAATCAAAAACAAATAAATAGAAAGGTAAGTAGTGAAAAAATTATCAGAATTATTGTTGTATATGTAGTATTCTTTTTGGTTATATGAATATAGAAAAACATAACCATGAAATTCTTATGTTAATTGGAAATAAAATAGATGTTCTATATGTACTGTGGAATTCTTTATGTGGGATTCGACAAGTCTGCACAGAAAATTTGACTCGAATACTTTTGAACAACACTCTTCTTATTTTGAAAAATATGGTGAGAAAATGAATTTTAGTAATTAAATAAAGAAAACAAAGTGAAAGTACTAACATGTTAGAAGTATGAGAAAATTTTGAGTTCCAAAAAGGTAATAAAGAGCTGTTGATATGGTCAACCATTGTGGATAATAAATTAGATGTATCAAGAGAAAGGATAGCATACAGCTGAGATGAACTCAAGACAGCCAACAGCTTAATGAAAAATGTGCTGGGGGAATAAAAAAAACAGATTATATTAAACGCAAAGAAAATTTATGCGTGACAAAACCTCATTATACATCCCTAGACAAGAATTTCCATGAGATGTTGGCGCCTCTTGGTATTTTGTTGTTCTAGATACTGATTCGAATTTTTTAAGTGACCCATGACAAAATGTGCCATGACTATAGCTAATCTAATGAAACTGTAAATTAAACTGAATACTGTGTCTTTTAACAGTTATCCAAAGCTTTCACTCTTTGATGGAGATATGAAAATTATAGTGATTTCCCAGAATGTTACACCCAGTTTTTGAAGTTTCAATTCAAGTAAAAATGATGGGAGGCAAGTGGACTGTTGACAGAATATAAAATTTTTCAATTGTTTATAAAAAGCTATTCAAAATGGTATAGAAAATAATTTTTGTTTTAAACTATTATAAAATGCGATCTAATTTTTACTAATTTATCTTATTATTATTAATAACTGACTGACAGGCCTGTATATATATATATATATATATATATATATATATATATATATATATATATATATATATATATATATATATATATATATATATATATATATATATATATATATATATATATATATATATATATATATATATATATATATATATATATATATATATATATATCTATATATATATATATATATATATATATATATAAATATATATATATATATATATATATATAATATATATATATATATATATATATTAGTATATATATATATATATATATATATATATATATATATATATATATATATATAAATATATATATATATATATTTATATATATATATAATATATATATATATATATATATTATATATATATATATATATATATATATATATATATATATATATATATATATATATATATATAAATATATATATATGTATATATATATATATATATATATATATATATATATATATATATATATATATATATATATATATATATATAATAAAAAGACAAACTGTCCACTTATTAAATCCTGTGTGGAACGGGGTGTCGAATTTTCTAATATTCTTCCATGAAGGATGAATAGGCATTGCATTTCGTCGAATCTATATAATGTATATAAATTATATATATATATATATATATATATATATATATATATATATATATATATATATATATATATATATATATATATATATATATATATATATATATATATATATATATATATATATATATATATATATATATATATATATATATATATATATATATATATATATATATATATGTATATATATATATATATATATATATATATATATATATAAATATATATATATATATATGTATATATATATATATATATATATATATGTATATATATTTACATGCTATGAATATAATGTTATTTCTGTTAGCAAAAATAAAAGTTCAAAGCATTTCTCATGAATATAATAAGTTGATATCCTTGAAAATTTAGAAGCTTAAAAAAAATACGCATCAAAAATTCTCATCACATTATTAGAACAGAAAATCTTATAGGTATCGGAATTGTCAATATCCAATAATGAGAGATACCAAATGATCGTAACAAAAAAAGCACCATATGATACACTTCGTACAGGTTTCGTTGTTTTCGTATTTTTTTTTTCAGTTGGCCAGTTTTTATTCAGTCGAATCAGCAAACTCCATTTCACATGAAGTACTGGTGCCTTGCACATGATCCTTTGACGAATATACCTTATTAATAAGTTTAAGTAATTTATCTAGTTTTGTCGAATCGTTACAAAATCCCGTTATTTTAGACATATATATTGTGCATTGAATTTTTTTAGTCGGCGTGTTGTAGTATTATTTTTCGTTGTCGTGATATTTGTTGTTTTTTTTTCTTTGCTCATTTTAAAGTGTTTCTCTTTTTGTGCGATCCGTTCCCGATTTTCGAGTGTCTTTAATTTCGCGATAATGGCCAAAACGAAGACGGCGAAAAAGACGCCGAAAACGAACGATGGCGGACTGTCGAACGTCGGCATTTTGAACAGGAAGAGAGGCCAGGTGCGACCTAGGACCAAAAAAGTGTCTTGGAGTAAGTTTTCACTTTCCTCCCGTGTCGTAAAATCCACGAGTCTTTCGAAAATTGAAAGTGTAATTTAATTTATCTACTCCAGTGAGTTAAGAAGCTCTTACCGCACGCATTTTGAGTGAGTTAAGAGCTTATCAACTCACGCATTTTTATTACCGCACTCTTTATTTAGATGACTACCAAAATAAAATAAAAAAGTTTGTAAAACATTTATTTATTTTTAATTTGGATTTTTCTGGTAGCAATCCAGAAATGGCTCTCGATGCATCTTCTTCAATATCAGAAGGAATACTTTCCGAATCGCTCATTTTAGATTACAATTTTTGAAACTTGACTTTAAAGTGACATCAATATTATTTAATATCAAATTGACATTGCCATGCATGGTGTTTCAGGTACTTATTTGAACAAAGGTATTAATTGAAATTTTGAAAAATCTCACGTGAGAACAAATTATATCGAATATTGATCGTATTTAGCAGAGTGGATGATTTAAGTCTAATTTTCCAGTTATTAAGTTATCACAATTCATTTTTGTACCTGTTAATTTCTAGGGTTACCCAGCAGTCTAGTTTCAATTCACTTTATCTAAGTAAAATATTGAAATCTGTATTGAATGTGCATGGTTCTCATATGATGAATGTAATTGATTGGAATAATTTGTTATTGTTGTCGTTTTTCTTCATAATAAAAAAAGTTTTACTGTTAATATGCTTATATTTTGGATCGAGTTTAGTGTTCTAAAACGAAAAATTTTCGGTTTATCACATTAAGCTTTACTAATTTACATAATTTCCAGGATCAACAATCTCTCCTTTGTTGCCCGAGTGTAGCAATTTATTTCGTGTTATATTCAACTAGACGTTGGTTGGAAAAAACCAGTACAATTTCAATTGAACGTTATAAGAGTTATGTCCTTATATTTTTTCGATGTGTAGAAAGATCCACATCTCCTGCAATTCATTTTCCTTAACTCCACCCGTTTGTTATATATATTTTTTGGCATTGGAGTTATTTTCGTATTTGCTTACGTATTTATCAGTTAATGATTATTCGAAAATGTTCATCAGATATGAAACGATTTGCAATTATTAATAATTATTAGAGAAATTAGGTGAAACTTCTTAAAGAAATAACCAGGAAATCAAATTCGTTGGTTTTTAATATTATATATATATATATATATATATATAATATATATTATATATATATATATATATATATATATATATATATATATATATATATATATTATATATATATATATATATATATATATATATATTATATATATATAATTTATATATTTATATATATATATATATATATATATATATATATATATATATATATATATATATATATATATATATATATATATATATATATATATATATATATATATATATATATATATATATATATATATATATATATATATATATGAACTACCATTGAGAAGCCCGAAACTCTATATTCTTCAAGGACTACGAAGCCCGCTGCAATTTTTCGAAGCCCAAATCGGGCTTCCTAATTATTCATGTGTATATCGTGAAACTTCGATAGGAATCGTTTTGATAGTCCTCCTACAATATGCATTTTAGGAAGCCCAGCGATTTGGCAACATAGCATTCTGATAAGCCTTTCCGGTGAATACAGCTGTGGCATTATTATGTACGTAAATGTTTAGTATATGTATTCTTAGAAGAAAAATAATTTTACTCGAAAAAATAACAGTTAATTGTAGCGTAATGATAATATTAATTATGCAATTGAATATGAAATATAATCTCGGTTAGTGAAGTTTCGAACCTTAGTTTGTTCTCAGACATTGTCCTCAGACTTAGTTTGTTCTCAGACTAATATATGAAAATGAATGAAGGTTTAAAATTGCTGTACACACATAGTGAATTCTATCAATCTGTTTCATTATAACCAACTATCGAATATTACTATCTGAATTAGTCAAATGTCTATCTTGGAGTTAATGAAATTTTCAATATACACTCATTTCAGATAAGAATGTATTCCGATTTTTTACTTGAAAATTTTTTCAAATCAAGTGAAAAGTTTTCACTAAATTCTTTTCCATAACCTTCTTTAATGGGATCAACTCTTCTGTCTCAAAATGAAATATAATGAAATTTCTACTTTGTTTTTGAAATAGGTATGGTAGGAAATAATGAAGAGCAATTAAAAAAAAATTAGCTCTTATCTTCTTTTTAGTGGACTTTTGAGGTTAATTCAAACTATTTCTCTTGTAAAAATTGATCTTATTTAGAAAATTGAAAGTACATAATAGTATGAAATATGAATTTGGGTTTTTCATTTACAGTTTACAGCATCAACTATTAGCAATGATTATTATTATCTGATGTGAACATTATTAGTTGGTTAGAAATAGGGAGGCCTGAATAGAATATGTTACAAAATATTTACTTCTCTCTGGAAATATTATAAATAATAGTTTCAATTTTCACCCAGTCTTTACTATATATTTTTCTTTGGTGTAATTTTAGAAATTCATCACATTCGTGTTTTCTAGGTGTAATTTTTTTTTGTACATGTTCTTTGAAATAGTTCAAAACTATTTTTTTTTCTTGGTCCGACCACCTCATTCTAGCTGAGTGTTTCTTATTACTAGGTTTATTTATCAAATTTATGTCTACAGAATCATTTGTCCTCACACTAAGTTATGTAAGGAGCATTCCCTAGCCCTAAAAATTCCTGAATTAGAACTCTCAGGTAGGAATTTGACAGATACATGGTTTTCATTAGATACAACAGCCACTTTATTCTCAATCGCCAATTTTAAAATGAACTCACTACGCTTCATTTCAAAATCGCACTGACACTTTAGCAACTCACTGAAGCGGTTGTTATTCATTTATGAAACTGCGACTTATCTAAATCTCACAACACCGCTGGGCTTCTTGAATTCCAATAAGCATATAAAAGATATACAGACGGTCTTCCTACTACTAATGCTACACTGCATACTGGGCCGCGTAGCATCCGTGTGGTGGGTATATATATATATATATATATATATATATATATATATATATATATATATATATATATATATATATATATATACAGTGCTTTCATGATGAAAGGAACAAATTCATTAAAAAATTAGGTTTCTATTTCCTGTTAAAATCCTCGGACAGGTCGATTAGTATTTTTATTTGGGCAATTTTCGCAATAAAAATTTTGTATACAAGGTGTCTCATTCAAGAGCTATGGCTTTGTCATTAGTTTTTTTAAAGGCAATACCCTGTATATTATTTCACTTTACAATTCTACGATAAATTCTTATCACTTTTTGTGAACATACCATATGCCTCAACTTGATGGATTCCCAGATTATAACGGAGATAGTGGAGCACCTGGAGATTTAAAATGTGGATTAAAAGTACAAAAAAAAATTTAGGTAAACATTGTCATTAAATCTGAAGAATGAAATTTCACATGTACCATCTGAATTCATTCACTGGTGCTGTATAGTCCGCAGTTTTCACGTTTTTAACGCTCTAGGCACTACACTACTTCATTGTTTAAGAAAATGCAATTACTTGAGAGAGAACGTATTGAAGTACTTATGATGATTGGTTTTGGAGATAGGGTGCGTTCACAAGAAGAAGTCTGCAATCTATTCAATGAAAATCATCCTGATCGTCCGCCAATTACTAGATCGACAGTCAGCAAAATTGAATCAAAATTCAGGAGATACGGCCACGTTAGAGATTTACCTAAAGGAAGACCACCGAGAGTATCTGAAGAAACAGTGCTGAACGTTCTACTAGAAACCCAAGATAACCCTCATACATCCATTACTACAATTTCCAATAATTTCAATTTATCAGTAGGGTCCGTGCATGAAATACTTAAGGTAAATAAGTATCATCCCTATAAAATTAAGCTGGTACATGAATTATTAGAAGACGATTTTGACCGCAGAGTACAGTTTTGTGAGCAGATTCTTGAAATTCATAATCAACATCTAAATTTCATTACAAACATAATTTTTTCTGATGAAGCCACCTTTACTTTAAATGGCCACGTCAACAGACAAAACTTTAGGTATTGGGCGACCGAGAATCCTCATTGGATGCAAGAATGCCACACACAGCGGCCTCAAAAAATTAATACATGGGCAGCGATTGTTCGAAATCGTATAGTTGGTCCCTATTTTTTTGAAGGAACACTAAACGGAGAGGACTACTTGAACTTTCTCCAGTTCGAACTCATTCCGGCTTTAGCTGTTTTGTTTCCTAACCCACAAGATCCTGACATACCTAATAACGAGATATGGTTTCAACAAGATGGGGCACCTCCTCACTATTCAATCGCTGTTCGACAATTTCTTGATGCAACTTTTCCCAACAGATGGATAGGACGGAGAGGTCCGATTGAGTGGCCGCCAAGATCACCGGACATAACCCCATTGGATTTTTTCTTATGGGGTTATTTGAAGTCTAAAGTTTATTTGAATGGACCAAATAATATTGATGATCTAAAAGAGATAATCAGGCAGGAAATAAGACTTATCAGTCCAGAAGTAATTGAAAATGTGCAACGGGAAACATTGAATCGACTTCAAAAATGTCTCGAAGTAAACGGACAACAGATTGAACATATTTAAAAATTAAATTAGTAATTACATTTGTGTGTTTTCATATCGTACCTCTCATTACCCACTATCTCCGTTTCTGGCAATCCATCGAGTTGAGGCATATGGTATGTTCACAAAAAGTGATAAGAATTTATCGTAGAATTGTAAAGTGAAATAATATACAGGGTATTACATTTAAAAAAACTAATGACAAAGCCATAGCTCTTGAATGAGACACCCTGTATACAAAATTTTTATTGCGAAAAATGCCCAAATAAAAATACTAATCGACCTGTCCGAGGATTTTAACATGAAATAGAAACCTAATTTTTTAATGAATTTGTTCCTTTCATCATGAAAGCACTGTATATATACACATATCTATATAGATATATATATATATATATATATATATATACATACATATCTATATAGATATATATATATATATAATATATATATGTATATATATGTAAATATATATATATATATATATATATATATATATATATATATATATTTATATATATATATATATATATATATATATATATATATATATATATATATATATATATTATATATATATATATATATATATATAATATATATATATATATATATATATATATATATATGTATATATATGTAAATATATATATATATATATATATATATATATATATATAAACATATACTGGGTATCCCAACTAAATTTTTACTTTCTAAAATCTCCGATTTCGTACAGCAAATTTTTTAATTACAGTTCCAAGGTTATATCTGTACCTCCTAAATCTAGAGCAAGGCTGCCCAACCTCAGGCCCGCGAACGAATTTTGAATGGCCCGCCGCCCGCGTGAGCAAGTTTAAAAATTGCCTGTCTAAAGTACATGCAGTTGGATGATATTATGGACTAATCACATAAGTCAATTCAGGGTTTTATTTGAAGAATAGATCAGCGAATATGTAGAGTTACAACTGTACTGCGTTGTGAGATGTTTTTCAAAGAGAATCATGTTAAAAAATATTTCTTCACCTTGAGAGAGCAGGTGTTGGAATTTTAGAAGAAGAAAGGGTGTTTCATTTGGAAACAGATTTACTGAAAAAAGAATCCTGGTTGAGTGATTTTGCATCTACTGTTGACATTATCAATTACCTCAATATTTTAAATCTCAAATTACAAGGAAAAAGTTGTTCACTTCCGACCGCGCTTCTGACTATGCTTACTTTGATAAGAGGATTCAAAGCTGAATTAAATCTGTTTTCAATGAACTAAGCCAATGAAAATATTGCCCACTTTCCTACACTCAAAGAAATGAAAGAGAAGCTAAATATCGGCACTATCCATTGTACTAAGTAGAAATCTAAAATACGATGCTTATTAATGTCGTATTATTATTAGATGCTTATTAATGTCGTTTCAGAGCAGATTCCAGGAGAAGTATAAAAACAAATTGACAAATTTTTGTGAATCCTTTTACGAACAGTTTGACTGAAATAATAAGTCATCCTGCTAATATTCAGTTGGAACTCACAAATCGTCAAAATTATTCTGCAATAAAAAACTCTTTTCAGAAAAAATATTGTCAAAGTCAGAAACTTCTTCAGAAGAATTTGTAGATTTTTGGAAACTGGTACCAAAAAAAAATTTTCCTGCAATAACTAACCTGGTCTTCCAATTTCTAAGTAGTTTCGGTTCAACATATGTTTGTAATCCGAATTACTTATATAAAAAATAAATTTTTTTGTTGTGTCTGTCAACATCTGATTTGACGCCTAATATAGGAAAATTATTGAAACAAAAAAAATTCAGAAATCACATTGATTGTGCCAATTTTTAAGTTTGATTTTAAATTTTGTTAATTGTATTTCTTTGAATAGCAGAATATGCTGTTTATGTTATTATTTTAATTGAACTGTCAGTGGTCAGTGGCCCGCCTGTGATTTTTGAATCGTCCTTTTTGCCCGACTGTTAAAAAGGTTGGGCAGCCTTGATCTAGAGCTTCCTTCAAACTGGCAAGAGAGGTCGAGTAACACATCATTGTAAACACTTTAAAGCCTTTTTCATTGTTTATTTAACCGTGCATTTTTTTTCCAATTTTGAACAATTTTTTTTTGTAATGCCTTCCGAAGTTACGATTCAATTTCACGGATCTATTGCTCTAAATGTTCACCTTCTACTTCCATACGGTAGTACAATCTATTATATATATATATATATATATATATATATATATATATATATATATATATATATATATATATATATATATATATATATAAAAGTATATATATATATATATATATATATATATATATATATATATATATATATATATATATAATAGTACTGGGACACTCTGTATATGTAAGGAACATCTCCTTGGTAAATATGGAATAATATTATCATTTCACACTCAATGTTTGAAACAAATTAACGATACTTTTGTACTTCCAATATAATTCGTCATAAGTATTCAATAGAAATCTCAGCTATCATCAATAATTAATAAATATGTAAACTTGGTAGGACATTTATTTTTAGAAAAGTACAACGAACTTATCAGGTGTTGAATAATATTTAATGTAAATAAATAATATTTGCGAAAAAGTGAATTCAAACTAATAATGTCGAAAAAATTTCCCGACTCATCCAATTGTAAGCCCGTGTCGGTATCTTTTAAGACGTTTAATTAATCGATCGAATGAATCTTTCGAATGATCGAACTGCGCCAATTATCTGACACCGCACATCCATTCATCACGTGATTTGTTCCAGAAGACGAGCAAATAATCGAAGGTATTGTGTTTTCCGCCGTTTCCTCATCAACGCCGGAACTGGCCGATCCGGCCATTCTGGCCGTTCGGGAGATCCCCAAGTATCGGTACACCAAGAACGAGCTCATCAATCTGAGAGAAGCGCCGCTGTCCAAGAAAAAGCCCGATTTATTCAACAACAGTCAGTCTGGGTGAGTGTCGTTCGCATAGAGCAAGTTGTAACGTTGAAAATGATTCTCTAATCTAATTGAAAGTGATCAAGATGTCTGGTTGCTATGTTGTATATCGTTTGTTTTTTCGTTATTGACATGCGCGATTCTATGACCTTTACAGGCTTCCGTCTTGCTGGGACCCCGCCCACTGGAATGATCGTAAGAAATCGACCACGCCCACCGACTCGGGCCCCAGGAACGAGCAGCAGCAGCAGGCGGAAATTCGCCGCAGACCTGGCGATCCTCGCGAACGCATCCGCAAGGAGTACGACGGCATCGTGCTGAGCCCCCAGCGGCGCAGCTTCAACTCGGGCTGCTTCGTGCCGATGAGGGAACAGCCGCCGCCGCGTCCGGGTGCCCCCAGGGCCCTCAGCCCGATCGGCGCTGGCGGCAAGGGCGACAATCCGCACATCAACTTGAGAGAAATTCAGACTGGAGGGAACAGGAGGATCGGAAGCGGCAGGATTCTGAGGGATTCGTTTGACTTCAACGAGAAGAACGAAGGTTAGTTCCTTACTGTAATATCTCCGGAATATATACATAACCTCATAACTCGTGGTAGATAGCCCTTAGTCTACCATTGATAATAATAGATTTTGATAAAGGTCTCTGTGAGAGGGTGGGAGTGGCTTGTTAAATATTCTTCTTCACACACTGGTTCTAATTAAATGACCTAAAATGTTTTGTAATAGACTGACTAACTGATAAGTTAAGATGTACGAACATGACAGAATCTGATTTAGAAAGTTGTGAAGTTTTTCGAGGAACTTCTGTAGTTTCCTGAAACATAAAACATTACATTACAACAATAGTCACATCATTAAAGCAAATTTCACACATTAAAATTGAACCCAAAGAATTCATCAGTGTCGTAAAGTGCTTTACCTATCAAAAAAGATTTAGCAGTTGATTTAAACTTCAACAAGGGCAAATCCTTTACTGCCTGTGGAAGATTATTATATAATTTTACAGACAGGAATTCCGGTCTGCTCTGACACTTTCCCAGTCTGCAATGTACCCGGACATAGTCCACCCTGTTTCTTGTGTCATGTTCATGTACATCCTGGTGTGTAACAAGGTTATTTTTTTGTTTTACAAATAACAGACACTCTAACACATATAGTGAAGGAAAAGTAAGAATCCCCATCTCAACGAAAGCACCTCTGCAGTCCTCACTGTATCCCTGTGTTAGCGTTTCTTCAGTTTGCAAAACTTTTAAACAATGTTCAGACCAATGTGGATTATTGTCACATAATTATGTTTAATTCCATTTGTCTCTTACACGTATCTATTTTTATAACAGTTAATTTACTTTTCATTTCGAAGTACATTTCGATAAATTCTCTTAGATCATAGTAAATGTTGGAGTTTATGTCTGATAAATTTTATTTGGTAAAATACTCTTATTCCCATACTGGTTTTTAATTAAAAGACAGAAAATGCTTTATAATAGACTGACTAACTGAGAAGTTGAGTGTACACTAGTGGGTGGCAAAGATGTACGAACATGACAGAATCTGTTTTAGAATGTTGTGGAGCTTACGAGAAACTTTTCAAATTTTCTGCGCTTCTAAGAAATTACATATGATCTAACATTTTGTTTAAAATTCTGGAAAAATTTGAAAATGTCCTTCGAATAAAATTCGAAATGGTCAAAATTCATATCTGTCGTAAGTAATTTTCTGAAAAAGTAGTTATATGGTGATAGTGACCGGATCATCCATTTCGACAAATATTCTGTTCTTAACATATCAAATCGTATGTATCACTCAAGAAAAACTAACATTCCGAGTAATGAAAATAAGTTGAATGTTTGTTAAGTTGTCATTTAATTGAACAATTTGCAATGTTGTCGGGCCCCCTCGACCAACACGCCAGTAATCGGCATTTCACGTTTGACAGTCGCCGAGTAACCTAGAAGATTTTGTAATTAAGTTTGATTTATCGATCGATGAATATGGATTCCATATAGATAGACACTTCTGGTAGGGAATAATGGTCAATTTGAATTTACCGCTAAAAATCCCCGCCATGTCAAACATGCAAGATATCTCATTTTGTTGAAAATTGGGTTAGCTATGTAGATTTAAGATTATTTATTACTTCTGGCAACAGTGTTCACGATCGACGTCATATACAATTGGTGATGTACACGCCAACGGTCGCTGGACAGACTATACCTATAATATTTATGAATTCTGGACAATTTCCTCAATGCTCGTAATTGGGTAAAATTCTCAACTTTTCTTTAGTTTGCAAAACATTTAAACAATGTTCCGACCAATGTGAATTGTTGTCATACAATTATGTTCATTACTTTTTGTCTCTTATACGAATCTATTTTTATAACGGTTAATTTACTTTTCATTTCGAGTGCATTTCGATAAATTCTCTTAGTCCATAGTAAATGTTGATGAATATTGTCTCCTGTTTATAACTGATAAATTTTATTTGGTTGAATACTCTTATTCACACACTGGTTTCTAATTGAAAGACCGAAAATGCTTCATAATAGACTGACTAACTGAGAAGTTGAGTGTACACTAGTGGGTGGCAAAGATGTACGAACATGACAGAATCTGTTTTAGAATGTTGTGGAGCTTACGAGATACTTTTCAAATTTCCTGCACTTCTAAGAAATTACAGATGATCTGAACATTTTGTCTAAAATTCTGGTTAATTTGAAAATGTCCTCGATTGCACTACTACCTATAACATTTCTAAATCCTAGAAAATTTTTCCCATTGGTCGTAATTGGGTGAAATTGTTAGCTAGCTTAGTTTGCAAAACTTTTAAACAATGTTTCAACCACTGCACATTGTTTTCAAACAATTATGTTCAATAATTACCTCTTACACTAATCTAATTTGATAACAGGTAATATACTTTTCATTCCGAAGTACATTTCGATAAATTCTTTTACATCATGGCGAACGTTGGTGAATATTGTCTCTTATTTATGTTTGATAATTGTCGTATTTTGCTGATAAATTTTGAATGTACGAAATTTGTGATGAAAACAGGCGGAGATAACGATTTTTATCGTGGCGTCCAAGACGACAGGCGTTCCTTTAGGAGAGACTTCGACATGTCCAGGGAGAATAACAAGGATAGACGTTCTGGCGGTTTTAGATACGGCAACAGGAGAATATGCGAGAAGGACGAAGAGCCCGAATGGTGAGCACTTTCTACACGTTTTGATGCATGCTACAAGCACAGCTTGATACTAATGCTAATATGGCAACTATAAGGTTCTTGTTCTTTTGATATACCAGTAGTTATTTTTTGTTTGTTCACATGATAGATATTCATCAATGGATCCGAACATTTTGTCATACTCTTGACCGATTTATAGCGTTGAACTCTTCTTCTGTCTAGGTTTTCGGGCGGTCCCTCGTCCCAAAATGACACCATCGAGCTGCGCGGCTTCGACGAACCCGAGAAAACGGGCAACAATTCCAACAGCGCGAAGAAAAAGCTGACATCCTCGCAGGCCAAGCGGGTGCGCGAATGGGCGAAGAAGAAGAACGGCACGTCCGACGATAAGCCCGACGAGGAACCGGGCGATGCCGGACAAAAACAGCCCAACCTGTCGGACCCGAAGAGCGGTACGGAAACGCCCACCCCGCAGGACGGTGGAGGGGGCAAGGGCAACGCGTCAGGTGAGTTAGCACTGAAACTGTCTTAAATCGATTGGGTAAATATGATACGTGTAGCTTCACGACTGCTCCTTTTGAAACCCTCACTGGAAGAAAGAGAGATTTTTTGATTTTTGTATAGACTACTGATATTTTAACAGCACCTAGGATCTTTACTACCATAACAGAGAGAGAGAGAGAAAGTGTGAAGAGAAACAAAGATATGGAGAAAGATAGAGCGAGTGGATAAAATGATAGAGAGAGTAGGTAATGAGATAGGGAGAGCGGGTAAGGAGATAGTGGAGGTAGATATATTTGAGAGAGAGATTGAGAAGATAATTTACAGAGAGGAGAGGGTACGAATGGAAAGAGTTTGGGGAGTGGAGGAGTCCTTATGTTATATGTAATTTTAACTCTTCAACTATTAATTCTTTTACGACCATGACCTGAAAAGAGAGCTGGAGGAGAGTGAAATTTGAGAGAGAGAGAGAGAGAGAGAGAGAGAGAGAGTTAGAAAGTGTATATTTGTGTGTGTGGAGAGGAGGGAGTAGGGAGAGATACAGAGAGAGAGAGAGAGAGCGAGAGAGTCGAGACATTGTATAGAGATAGTGGCGATAAATAGGTAGAGGGTAGGGAAGGGAATATACAGAGAAGAAAGAAAGAGAGAGGGTGAGAAAAAGGGGACGAGAGATTGGGGTGGGACAGAGCCCATTTTATATTATATTCAACACTAATACTCCTGCAACTGAATATACAAAACTTTATGATAAATTTTATAGTTTTCTCGAAACAATATTACAGTTTTATTCGTTTAGTGTATGCTTGGATAATACTCTTCTTCACTAAGGGTTTAGTTTAGTTTATTAGAACTCTAATCTTTTTTTGCATACCTTATTTTCTCAATTTCTCTCCATTTGTAATTCGTAATTAAATTAATGTCGGATTTTGTTGTTAATATCCCGTCTAACGAAATTGATATTTTCTGGTAATCGTAGTAAAACGTTCGTCTAACTGAAGCATTGTTTGATTTCAGTTCGCAACGACAAGGAGCAGCAGCAGAACGACAACGACAAGGAGAATCGCCAAATCGTGATCAACAACGTGTCTTCGTCTGGCGGCATGGAAGTCATCAACGAGCAATCATTCCTGTTCGACGATATCTTCAAATGCGACTCCATTCCAGGACTGTTAACGGTAAGCTTTTTAATTTCAAAAAAAGGCTTACTTCCGTCGGTTTACTAGTTATTGAAAGATATAATAAAAGGCGGAGAAGTTATGTCTAATATCTCTCACTATTCTTCGGGAGATATAATAAAAAGACCAGAGGTTATATGTTGTATCTTTCACTACTAATTGAGAGATATAATAAAAAGTCGAGAGGTTATATCTTATATCTTTCACTATTCGTTGAGAGATATAATTGAAATACGAGATGTTATATTTCATATCTTAAATCTCTAACTACCCATTGAGAGATATGATAAAAAGTCGAGAGGTTATGTATTATATCTTTCTCTACTAATTGACAGATAATAATAAAAAGACGAGAGGTTATATCTTTTAAAGGGTTCTTCAATTTGGCATCACAAGTGTTTCTGATTCTTGATCAAGTTCTCAATTTTTTTCTGCATAAATTCATCTTTTCTCAATAACATACTGAAATTTCAGAACGCCATCTCTCTTCGCCTGGGAGTGAAAATTTGTCCAGTAACTCAAATTACGTGAAATACACCCTAACATGTTAATTCCTCTTGCCATTTTGTTTGTGACATATTTATATAATTGTTAAAAGTTAAATGATCTTAAATATACATAGCCAACATATCTTAAACTATTTAAAATTTCAATTTGTTCATTATTTATGTTTACGTTGAATTTTGCCCATTTCCAGAACGGGGTTGAGGGTACCGCCGAAAACAACACGAAATCGCGGTTCAGCAGATGGTTCAAGCACGAATCGCCCGAGAAGACATCGGAGAGCAGGCGCTCCTCTTTGCAGGAAGAACATCTCCTCAAGAATCTCCTGAACGACATCAACGAACCCGCCACCGTCGCCATTCCGCCGCCCATCGGCAATTCCGAATCGTATTTCGCGCCCATCTCGCCCGCCGCCGTCAACTCGGGCGGCGGCGAGCCGGGGGCACCCAGAGCGGGCCAGGTCAACATCGCCGAAATGTTCCAGAGGGGAAAGAGGGATCAGCCGCCTACGGGCGGACCGCAGACCGACGTTTTCAATAATATCAAGGCTCGTAAGTAATCAAACTTCGATACATAACGCATAAATGTCTAACTTTGACATGTAAAGCTTAAACGTCAAACTTTGACAGGTATCGCATAAATGTCTAACTTTGACAGGTGAAGCTCAAACGTCAAACTTTGACAGGTATCGCATAAATGTCTAACTTTGACAGGTGAAGCTCAAACGTCAAACTTTGACAGGTATCGCATAAATGTCAAACTTTGGCAGGTAACTAATAGATAAATGTCAAACTCTGACCCACATGTTGCCAACTCATTTTCTGAACGTGGACATGGATTGACGGTGAAAAAAATCAAATGATAGTGCATGAAAGTATGAGAGAGACGTATATAAAAGGACAACACCGTGTTATTTATTGAAGGAATCTTCCCTCTCCAACCACCAGGTGGAAATCGATCAACTGCTCAATTTTTTTTTCATTTTTCTTTTGGCTTAGTTACATTCGTTATTCTTTTGCATACCTACTTGATCCGTTTGTCAATACGAAGAGATTTTCACATATAAGCCGGAAACATTCGATTCTGTCATCTGACATAAACCATACGTACTAAAATTTCGGGCCATACTGACAATTAGAATTGGTTATAGGTGTCTTTTCTCTGACTGAAGCACTTTTAGTGTTACGATAAATTATTTTACAAAATGATTGTTTTTTTCTCATGGTGGCGCTAAAAATTTGATCGCCCTTTGAAAATTTCTATTTATAGTAGACGTATAAAATTCATTCGATAGTAATGAATAATAACATTAGATATCGTCTGTTATTAATATCCTTTTTCTGTAGAATTTCCCGGCAAAGTGATGAGCCTGAACGAACTGGAGTCTAGGATGAGAAAGGGCGTCGACATTTCGGGAAGCCACGCCCCCTCGAAGGCTCAGATCAAGCAGGAGGACGACATGGTCGCTTTCAGGAGATTGGTAAGTGTACACATGAGTTCTCGCCGGGTGTTTTTTGAATTTCCATTCGGACTCGTACCGGTCGAGGTTTTCCCGCCACATCCATTGTGGGAGAATTGAATTTAACTTATTTTCCTTCCGCAGTTGGCTCAGGTCTCTGGAGGTCACGTCGTAACGGCCAACAATGGGGCTTCGCAACAGAAGTTGCCGCCAATGAGCTTGATGGAGGTAAGCCGGCTAATTTTCGCAGTAATTCGGAAATTTCAGTTTTTGCTTCAACGTTTTCTTTTCTCACTTATTACTAGCTTTCGATCGATAGACGAGAATCAGTAGCTCCATTTTTCATTTATTCTCTTCGATTCTTTTTGGTCGAAAATTTTCTACTATCGTAGACTCCACATGAAAAATTAGAATTTTCCAATAAAACGTCGACGTTTTTCCGATTGTTTCGGAGCTTCTTCTTGAACCATTATCTTGTTTTTGATTTGTACTCTACAATCTCGAATTATTATTAACATCTGTTTGATCTGTCCAAATTCATTACAGCCTGCATGTCGTTGACTGCGATTTTGGCGAAACATCTATTCTTTCTGCTAGACGTGTCGAAAATTATGCTAAGGTGGTTTTTCTATGGGAGTAAATCGAAAATTTTTTGGTTTTTCTCTGCTCTGTTTTTGCCTTATGAAAAACGTTTCATTATTTGATGTTTTCAGTGAATATTGTTAGATTTTAGTGATAATTTTCAACACTATTTGAAAGGGTTTGCACGGGGAAAGTCTTGTAGTATTTTCATTTCAATAACAAGAAGATTATGAATGCTGTTACGATTCACATACAAAGAAGACTTCTACCTAAATTATTAACAACGCGAAAAACATGGAAGGGCAGTATTGAAAATATCAACATCGATTTGAGATCACGTTTTGAAAAAAAACATATCCCGATTACAAGGTTGGTTCCTTGGCTTCAAGAATATTATTCGACTATTTGTTCAATTGCTGTCCAAGAAAGTACCGAACTAAATTATTTCACCTTTGTAGTTCTTCGAACGAGAGTTTCTAGCATCTATCGATCTGTTATTGTGACACATATTAGTTTTTTCCATGTTGTAAAATTACTCAATTGATTCACGGTATATTATTTTATAGCTTTTATGACTAATAGATTGTTGAAAAGTTGAGTAAGTTTTTGGTGTGTTTTAATTTTCTATTATTTTTTAAGTTTGAATTGAGTAGGTACATAGTTATTAATACGAGTATATTATATTGAATGTGCACTAATTCAATTGATACTTTTAAGTACTAGTATTTACTCATTTATAATATTTTATACTATATAATGGAAGCATAAATATTATTATTGATAATTTAAATTGACTAAGGACTGACATTTAATTGTTCGAAAGTTTTTATTTTTGATCACCGGAGAACATTTATTGAATATATATTTTGAAACATTCAATTTCTTCTGATAAAATCACTTTCTTCAAATGATGAATTTATAACAACTCTCAAATTAGAAGTAACAGTTAAATGTATAACGATAATGGATAAAAATCTTCATTTTCCACTGGAAGTAATAACTAGGAAAAATATCAAAAGTACGAAACGTAGAGGTGAGGAAGAAGAATGCTATTAACTCACATTCTTTAATCGAAAAACGATTTCTCTTGAAAAGATTACTACGTGTAGTCACAATATACCTGATCGACAAGTTTTCGGTTAAACATTTTATTATAACAGGGTTAGTTTTCATGAGCCGATCAAAAACTTTTAACACATCAAGCATGTCATCTACCCAAACGAAGTACTAATTAGATAACCTGGATTTGATTCGTTTCAACTAAACGGCGATGAGTCTTTCATCAATATGTCCGACATATCCGCCTAAATAGATCATCCTATCCATTTTTTGTATCCATTCGCCTGTTCGACAATACGATCTTTACCTATTCAGCCGCACAATTTATTTTCCCAGATGCTCTCTCATTCGCAACAGCAGGAGGAGGTGCAAGTCCGTCTCAGCCAGCAGTCCCACATGGGCGGCGGACCCGTCAGTCCCAAACCGGCCTCATTGGGCCCGATGCACAACGATTTTCTTCTCAAGATGCAACAGGCGCAACAGGAACAGCTGCACCGCCAGCAGCAGGTCAGCATGTTGAACAAGCTGATGGGCCTGCACTCGGCTTCTGCCGCACAGCACCTGAGAGCGTCTCCTCTACACGATCTCGCCCAGCAGCAGAGCAAGGAGCTACTCAGCCGTCCGGAGGCGCAGGCTATCCTTCAAGGTACGTTGTTCATCGAGTAGAACAGTCGTTACAATGCTATTGTGTTATGTATACATGACTGAATACTTCCTGGCTGAAAAATATCATACAATGATTTAAGAGCAAAAACCTCTCCGAACGAGCCTTAACTCCCACCATATTGTCTGTTATGTGTTCAAAAATATTGTAAATAGCTGTTAAATCACGTTGGAAGGCTTTGCGAAAATTTGATGTTTTATACTACCCATAAAAAACGCTGTAGGTGGTGAAGAACTGCGAACGCCATCTAACGAAAATTTGATGCTTTATACTACCCATAAAAAACGCTGTAGGTGGTGAAGAACTGCGAACGCCATCTAACGAAAATTTTATGTTTTATACTACCCATAACAAACGCTGTAGGCGGAGAAGAACTACGAGCGCCATCTAACGAAAATAGAATGAAAAAAACAATGTCACTCTTGAAATCTGACTACGTAGATACAAAATAAATTAGTATTTTTAGGGGTCCAGATTCTCTCAAATATACAAACCGTTTTCATTGCGGTGATCATTATATGACGGAAGGCATGAGTTTGAACGTTCAAGTAGCTTCATTTTGACTTGTATATTATACGTTCTGTGATATTTCTCATAGATGGCGTTGGTTTACTTTCTTACTGTGGTTCAGAAAATGAGAGCACCTGTAAATAATCTCGTCACAAGTTCACAACAACAGGAAAGATCTTAGTTCTTGTAGGTATTGAATTAAACAGCTGATATATATATATATATATATATATATATATATATATATATATATATATATATATATATATATATATATATATATATATATATATATTTATGTATATATATATATATATATATATATATATATATATATATATATATATATATATATATATAAACATAAAAGACAGAAACTACATACTATAATACTAATCTTACATAATTATAAAAAATCTTAAAAAGTACAATCAAAAAACTCAGCAAGAGAATAAAATGGATTCACAGCCAGCACATTCTTCAGTTTTATCTTAAAAAGTTTGATATTTCGGATATCCTTTAAGTTGGAGGGCAAATGGTTGAAATTTTTTAAAGATGTTATACCTGGCCCTTCTTGGACTTGAGTTATCTGTATGTTTAAGTTTTCTTACGGTTGAATCTATTAGTATTAATTGTTGAATTGTTGGTGGCTCAGCTAATGCGATTATTGTTCCTGGTTGTTGTTGTAACCTAAAAAAAATTCATGAAAATTTTCAACTCCACCAGAGAAGGTAATTTAGAGAGTTTGAAACTGAACGTTTGAAGGTGGTAGGATTCTTATTAGAATTAAGTTGTCTCTGTTGATTGAATACATTTGTGCACGCCAATTCGCGTTTAATGATAATTTAAAAATCTATTCAGTGAACAAGATCTCTTTAAAATTTGTTTAATATCATATATAGTCTGTCCAGCGATCGTTGGCGTGTACGTCACCGACGTCGATCGTGAACACTGTTGCCAGACATAATAGATAATTTCAAATCTAAATAGCTAACCCAATTCTCAACAAAATGAGATATCTTGCATGTTTGACATGGCGGGGATTTTTAGCGGTAAATTCAAATTGACCATTATTCCCTACCAGAAGTGTCTATCTATATGGAATCCATATTCATCGATCGATAAATCAAACTTATTTACAAAATCTTCTAGGTTACTCGGCGACTGTCAAACGTTAAATGCCGATTACCGGCGTGTCCGACAACATTGCAAATTTTTCAATTGAATGACAACTTAACAAACATTCAACTTATTTTCATTACTCGGAATGTTAGTTTTTCTTGAGAGATACATACGATTTGATATGTTAAGAACAGAATATTTGTCGAAATGGATGATCCGGTCACTATCACCATATAACTACTTTTTCAGAAAATTACTTACGACAGATATGAATTTTGACCATTTCGAATTTTATTTAATTTGGTAGGCAGCCTTGCGTCGTTATTTGCGCATGACTGTGACGTACACGCCAACTTAGACTGGACAGACTATACAGCGTTAATAGTAAAATTGCGATCTAGTATGACTAAAAACGACAGTTTGGAGGTACTAATTTGGAATGGTTTACCGCAATAACTAACGAAAATTCCTCGCTTGTACAGTATATAAAGTATTCGATGATTTATGTATGGAATTGCATGAAAAACTACATAGTCGACTCGAATGTAGGTTTGAGAAGGGGCGACATAACTCTCCAACATCTGTACCAGCAATTGGCCAACCCGGCCCTTCAGTCAAGACATCGCGACATGCTCTACGCCATCCTGAAGATACAGCGAGTGGGGCCCAGTCCGAGGGTGTTAAGTCCCGTACCGCCCCAACACCACATCTTCCCTCAACAGCCCCAACAGCAGTTGAGAGTGTCGCCCTTGCCCAACGGTGAGTGGACCCGATGCGGGTTCATGCTCTTTTTTTTGCTGCCTGCTTGCATTTCGCTTTTGCGTTCTCTTCCATTCGCTATCGAATAGTCTTTTCATATCCTCAGTACCTTTCCCGTCCTTCGTGGACCGAAAGAATCCTAGTACGAAACAAATTTTTTGAGCCGTTGTGACATTCGTATTTATTCCACTGCAGCTTATATAGAGAATTTAAGTGTATCTTTCGTACGTGCATGGGATTCAGTGTTTCAGTAAGCTCCTGAAGAATATTTGGTGTGTTTTAATGGATATGGAAGGCCATCGAATGTTTGTCTCCATTTAGCATGCGCAGATTAGTTTCTTCAGTTAAAATAATAAAGATGCAGAATAAATAACCCCGTTTCAATAACTTTACTGAATTCTTCAAACTACTACAAAACTACGTCAATAATTTGAAATACAAATTGATTGAATTATTTTCATGCTGTAATTTTATCTGCATTAGGTCATTTAATAGTTAAAAAAATATCAATAAACTCATCAAATTCTTTTCGACTTGAAATTTTTTTTATTTTTCGAGCGTATATGTATTATTTTTGTCCTATTGCTGTTGCTGAAATTGAAAGTCCACTTGATTCGTATTCTGCTTCTTCGTTTTCACGCTTTGCTTTGCCTGTAGTTATAGCATGTTGCATTTATTCTGTAGTTATTGTATAAAAATTTCGCTCTAGTTTTGAACCTTGACATATATATTTTAAATTAACTTACATTTCAGAAATTTTAAGTGTTTTATTAACGTTATAAATGTACTACGAGCCGGAATTATGTGCTTTGACATATATATTTTTAAAGTCAAGAATATCTATAGAACCGGAAATATGTGCTTAGTTGAAATATTCCCATTAACTCTTTGTTTTTTGTGAGCGCGCAAAAGATTTTTTTGTTAGTACAAAAGTAGTTTTTACGTCAAATTTTTTCAATAAGTATGAAAAAGAATTTTCATTTGAAAATAA
The DNA here is from genome assembly GCA_030704885.1 of Cynegetis impunctata. Taxonomy (NCBI): domain Eukaryota; kingdom Metazoa; phylum Arthropoda; class Insecta; order Coleoptera; family Coccinellidae; genus Cynegetis; species Cynegetis impunctata. The sequence goes on along the minus strand of JARQZK010004471.1, from coordinate 51,723 downwards.
ATCGAATAAACAAGCTAATACGTTTGGATTTCTGCATTTATTTTTCAACAATTCTAAGTAAGATATACTTTCGATAAATCATTATTTCCATATCATTTAATTATGAACCGTTGGTAATCACCATTGATATGCTACCTGAAACAACGAACCTATATATTTTTATCCATCCCAACTTCCCATCAATCCTTGTCCGTCCAGTCCTAGTAAACTACCGGAGTGATGATGTGATAATCGATTTTGATTTCCCATTTCATGCAGCTTTTTGTGTGTCGCCCATCATGGCGACCAGCCCTAACACACTCTCAGTTCCTGGTAAGTTGAAAAATCAATTATACCAAATTACCTCGCCTAATGCATGAATATCACCGCTAAATTAAGGTTATAATTTAAATTGGACGGTGATAACCTAAATTTATCAGCACAAAGTTGATAGATTCATTTGTTTTGGTGGGTTATGTCTTATAGACATTGACTCTACGTAGATGGACATCCATTGTTATCGTAGATGCTAAGAAAATAAATTGACAACCTCTTGGGCACACCGAAACGTTCCCGAACATAATTTGTTGGAAATAACCCTTTTGAGCTTGGTACGCTGGTAGTTCTTTCTATGTAATGCAATTTAGTCAATTAATTATCAACACTAAACTGTTGAAATTGTTCGGGGTTGTATGTCTTTTACAAACGTAACGCTTCGCAGCTATGCACCAACGTATCCCCTCGCCGAGGGAGCTGCAGGTGCACACGCAGAATATTCTACAGCGGGCTCTGATCAAGAAGAAACTGGAAGAGCAACAGGAGAATTTCCGTAAGAAACAGGAGATGCAACAACCGGGCCACAGTCCGAACAACTCGACCTCCAATAAGAGCATTTCGTCTCCCACTCCTCTAGCGTTCACTCCAACCTCGGTCCTGCGTAAGATGACAGCTGACAAGGATGATGGTAAGTTCGGTGTTGTGATTGTAGGTGGCGGATCAATTTTAATTCAATCATGCGCCATTAACAAAGGTATGACGTTATTTTTAAGTACTTATCTTTGATCAATACCTGAACGATTTCATTCGGTTTGAAAGTACATTTTCAAATGTTTTTTACTAATGAAAGATGAAACTTTTAAGTTTTCTAAAATATTTAATTATAGCATAAGTTTATATAATTATGAGAAAGTCGATGTGAATTATGTATTGCTATTTATATCATGAAAAATCTTGTAAACAATTAAATAACGTCGCAATCAAACGAATTTTCAGGAAATAAGGATTCTAAGAACTTGGATGCGAACAAATTTCCTCAAGGCAGGGCTGTAATTGGAGCTAGGATGCAACAACAGGTGCCACAACATACTAACCAGTGGAATAATCAGTATCACAACAAGCAACGTAAGTATAATACGATGCTTTCAAATTTTCAGTTTGTCGATTCAAGATCGAGAGCACTTGATACAAATCGAAAGAGAAGATGTAGGGTGGGCGAAACGTTGCGATGGACACGTACCTAGAAATGTATTGGAACCATTGTATCAACCTTTGATGTCTTCTCATGGAAGTTTCGAAAATGCTGCATGAGTTTTTGAGAAAACGAACTTAATGGTCTTCAACATTAGTCTGTGATGTTGTGTCACTATCCCGGTCATATCAACAATAATTCGTAACTACTTTGCCTTTTAAGGAATATATCGAGTTTTTGACTGCCTCAGTCGGTTATTTCAAGTTTTAACTACGAAGTGATATAAATTAACTTTAGTATTTGTGAGGTACAACTCCATAAGAATCCCTAACATCATTTTGAACTATATAACCATGAACATGAACATGAAGTTAACATCAATGTAACTGTGTATGGATATAGACTTAGGGTTGTGGACAAGAGGCGGATCTTAAAATTAGTATGTTCGACTACCAAGATGGTTCAAATTCCGAAAGCAAGACTGAATCAAATCCGATCCGATCTAAGCGGGTAGAATTTCAGAAAACCAGTACGACTGCGAACAAATTATTTCCTCAAAGTCCGTCTATCTCAAACTTTCGAAGTGGCTCTAAGATCTAAATAACCGACTTCAGTTGAATCTCGTTCGAAACAATATTTTTTTACAGCTGGTCGTCCTATAGTCAAGGCCAACTCGACCTATCAGAACACCGGACCCGAGCAGTTCTTCAACGCCGCCCATTCTCAGCAACAGTTCATGTTCAACCAGCATCACGCGCGGTCGCAGCAACAGGGCGGTCAAGGTCAACCGCAAGGTGGCGTGTCCGGGCAGTATGGTCAGCCGCAGAAACAGCCTCAACAAAACGCAGGTTAGTTTTGACATGCCTCTGCATTTTTATGACGGGCAATGTTGGGACATTCCAAATGAATAATTCGTCTTATCTCTTTCAGTTGTTAAGTGAATGTATCTTCGTTGATTTTTTAACCTGAATCTTTTGGATATATACCCAAAATTTTTGTATATATTTTTTCGTTCACTCAAATGGACTGATTGGAGAGGAGTCAGAGTTAACAGATAAGTTTCTATCTAGAATCTGCTTCTTCTCGACCAATTAATTGTTAAAAACTGTTGATGTTTCTACTTGATAACATATACGAGTACAGTATATATATATATATATATATATATATATATATATATATATATATATATATATATATATATATATATATATATATATATATATATATATATATAAATATATAAATATAATATAAATATATAATGATATAAATCAATTTGCATACCAAAAAAACTAACGCAGCAGTGCTTACAAAATGAAGATACAGAACTCAGGATACTAATAACTTCTCTTTACCCAGTTTTTCAGCTTACGTCTCAAGACATACTTTCCATGGTTTAATGTTTATAACACCTTGGACAGTTTATTGAAAGCACGAATAGCTATCACATAGCTGATCTTCTTCTCCTATTTCTTATCCAAGTATAGGTTGTCATCTTCACACTTCTCAAAATGAGATAGTGGTATTGGAGTGATTCATATATAAACATTTTCTTTTAAATTCGAAGGTTGATTGATAGAGGTTTACTTTCTTGCTATTATACAAGTGTCATTGAAATGAAAAATAATCGCGATATTATACGAAATCTAACGAAAGGAACATCTACAGGCGTTCCTTCTATGGGCAATCTCGGTCAATATTCCAACCAGTCTAACCAGCCTACTCAACAGTTTCCACAGCTAACGCAGCAGCAGCTGCGCGCGCAACATCAGCAGCAGGCTCGACCAGTGACGGCCAACAATCAGCCGACTCCGCAGCAGCAGCAGCCGCAGCCACAGCAGAAATCGCAGAATATGCCTCCTCGGCAACGCCGCCAGCAGCAGAACAATGCCTGGCAGCAATTCCTTAATGCCGCCGCTGCTCAACAAAGTAAGCAAACATTATTTCATGTACTTTGATTGGGGGCTTGGATAGTTCTTTAATTTTCTTATTAGTTCTTTTACATTTAGGGATTAAATGTAGTTAAAATTAACAAATGTTAGAAATGCTCATAAAAATATAAAAATTATTCTAATTTCAGATAATATAAAGTAGAGTATTATCTAATATTTTGGCACTTTTCTCGTTTAATATTTAGTTTGGAAGCTTTCCAATATTTTTATTGAATTTTCACCTATTCGACAGTGTCCTTTGTAGTATTTGTAAAATATTCAATCTCAAGTTGAATGACATCGGATTTTAGGTTATATATGAAGTATCAATTTAAAACAATTGCCTGTTCATCTCAAAATGCAGAGCTCTATTTGCTTGAAGTACTTGCTTCTAATATTATTAAAATAATATTCTTTCATGTGAATAAAAAACGGATTTGTTTTTAGTCGATTGTAATTTGGTTTAATTTTATTGTAGTTTCACTCATTTGGCAGTAGTATTTGTGAAATATTCAATCTCAAGTTGAATGACATCGAATTTTAGGTTATATATGAAGTGTCAATTTAAAACAATTGCCTGTTAGTCTCAAACTACAGAGCTCTATTTACTTGAAGTACTTGCTCATAATATTATTAAATAATATTCTTTCATGTGAATAAAAAACGGATTTGTTTTTAGTTGATTGCTATTTGGTTTCATTTTATTGTAGTTTCACTTATTTGGCAGCCTCAGTAGTATTTGTAAAATATTCAATCTTAAGTTGAATGATATCTGATTTTAGGTTATAAATGAAGTGTCAACTTTAAACAATTGCACGTTTGTCTCTTACTGCAGAGCTTTATTTACATGAAGTACTTGCCTGTAATATCATTAAATAATCTTCTTTCATGTGAATGATAGACCAATTGGTTGTTAGTTGATTATAATTTGGTTTTATTTTATCGTAGTTTCACCTGTTCGACAGTCTCAGTAGTATTTATGAAATATTCAATCTTAAGTTGAATGACATCAGATTTTAGGTTATAAAAATAAAGTGTCAACTTAAAGCATTTGCATGTTTGTCTCAAACTGTAGAGATTTATTTACTTGAAGTACTTGCGTTCAATATCATACATCATTCTTTCATGTGAATGATTGACCAATTGATTGTAATTTGGTTTTATTTTATCGCTGTTTCACCTGTTAGATAGTCTCAGTAGTATTTGTAAAATATTCAATCTCAAGTTGAATGACATCGCATTTTAGGTTATAAATCAAGTGTTAATTTCATGATTGTCTCAAACTGCAAAGCTTTATTTACTAGAAGTACACGCTTATTCTTCCTATTCAAAAAATAATCTTTCATGTGAATGATAGACCAATTGGTTTTTAGATAATTGTAATTTGGTTTTATTTTATCACCTCTTCGACAGTCTTAATAGTATTTGTAAAATATTCAATCTTAACTTGAATGACATGAGATTTTAGATTATAAATGTCAATCATAAGTGTCAACACTTGAAATAATAGCCTATTTTCCTCAAACAATAGAGCGCTACTAACTTGTAGTACCTAAATCCCTGGGAAGTGAACCCTCTATTCTACAGACCGAAATAATGGCTGTTTACTTATGCGCTCAGGAGTGCCTCAGAATGAAACTCAAAGGGGCGCATATCTTTATCACCACGGACAGCCAGGCCACGCTGAGGTCCCTGGAATCACAAAGCCAGGGATCTCTACTGACATGGGAGTGCCGTAATACCATAAAGCAACTGGCCAGAGGCAATAAAGTGACTCTACTGTGGGTGCCAGGGCATTGTGGTGTTGAAGGAAATGAAAAAGCCGATGAACTTGCAAAAAGTGCATCAAGGTTAACACCTGCTGGACCTGAGCCTTTCTGTGGTCTTGGAAAAGACCAATATAAGGCAGCGGTTCAACAATGGGAGTTGGATAATAGAGTAACCCTCTGGAGAAACACTCCTGGACTCACGCAGTCAAAGAAGTTCGTAAAGATTTCACGGACCTATGCCAGAAAGCTCCTGAAGCTGTCACGAGCTGAGCTTCGGGTGATGGTTGGACTGCTGACAGGGCACTGTCGGTACAAATACCATTTGTACCGTATGGGAAAGTCAGCAGATGATATTTGTAGGCTCTGTGGATCAGAAGCAGAAACAGCTGAACACATGATATGCAAGTGTCCAGAGTTGGCGGGACTAAGAACCACTCATATGGGGAAACCTGTCCTGGATACCCATGAGGTAACGGCCAAGGCCCCCAAGGATGTTGTCGGGTTTACCAACACCATTGACGACCTCCTTGGGTTTCAATGAATGGGTAGGGTAGAGAACAAAAGATCTACATGGTCGCAGTTCCCGGAAGGCTAACCGAGCCACAACGACCCCGGATAAATGAAAAACTTGTAGTACCTAGGGATAATATAAAGAATCTTTTCTCTCTTACAATTTACATGATATACTTACTTGTTTTTCTTTCAAATAGAACCGTTTTCAGGACATTTTCAAATTTTTTTTACAACCAACAGAAAATTATGAATTTTTTGTCCATCAGGTCACCGTAACCAGGGCGGTCGCGCTGCCGTTGGTGACGGAGATCTTTCCCCCACCACCAGTAACCAGCTCGCTCGTTGGTTTTCTCCCGATTTGCTGGAAAGGGCCAGGGGCGGCGAGCTTCCCAGTACCGCCGGTCTGGCTCAGCACGCCGTCAGTCTCGAGGAGATAGAGAGACAATCTGCGCCTCCAGTTCATAATTAAAAGTACCTGGCCAATTTCGCTGATGGTGAGTGTTTTGCATGAACCGCGCCGGTCTTGTTTGTGTTATGTGTGTAATTCTGTGTTTAAATTGCAATAAATGCAGCTAATTTTTCTAGTATTGTGTTTTATTTTGTTTGGAGTTTGGTAATTTTTATTTATTCATAGTTCGAGTTTTTCTTGTACTGTGCCGAACATGTGGAATGAACATAATTTTCATCGAAGGCTTTGAAGTGAAGTATTTAGTACTTGAATTATTTTGTCTGCTTTGTAAGATAATTATAGCAAGTGAAAATTAATAAAATATAATTGATAAAAAACAAGAAATTACTTGCTCAGATACAGAACTGGAAAATAAGTGAAATGGGAAATGAACAATGAATATAAAAAGTTTAGTTGGGAAAGTAAATACTTGTGATTAAGTATAAATTATTCAGGAATAAACTTAAGATTAGATAATTTAAAATTGCTTTGGGAAATTTGACTTCATTATTAGTAGATATTTTGTATTTCGTTCCTTTATGAAATCTGAATTACAATTTTCGAAAACATTCTTTTTTAAAACATTTTTTCATGAATATTACGAGGAATTTTTATACGGTTTCAGTAAATAACGTCCCCATTGATTTTGTTTGAAACTTAAGGGCGATTTATGAAGGAATGTGAAAGCTTACTATCTAAATTCAAGGATTGTATTCAATATATGTTAAACGAGCAATTCGATACATTCCGATATATCAACTAACACTAAGATGTCGGTGTAGGTGGATGTCTTCTTAGATGGGTTGAATCTTACATCAAAAATCGCTCACAATTCGTCTCAATCCAGGGATTTTGCTCAAAATCATTTGTTACCTCGTCTGGGGTATCCCAGGGGTCACATCTGGGACCTTTATTTTTCATTATTTATATTAATGAAATCAGGCATTGCTTCCGTCATTGTGATTTCCTGCTTTACGCGGATGACTTAAAGGTTTACACTTCTATAACTAACCCTGAAGATTGTGACAAGCTGCAGGATGACCTTGGCCGTCTTGCAGGTTTCTGCGATGAGATCTGTTTATTTCTAAATTTGGACAAGTGTATTTCTATGACTTTCACGCGAAACTTGAATCAGGTAAACCACATTTATTGCATAAGGGATGTAACTCTTCAGAAAGTCGCCTCTGCAAAAGATCTTGGGGTGATGTTCGATCCTAAACTAATTTTTGATCTACACATCGATTCCGTTGTTAACTCGTCTTCTAGGATGCTGGGTTACATCCGTAGGAAGTGTGAGTCATTCAGAAATGTTAGATCGCTTTTATGTTTATTCAACTCTTTTGTCCTCAGTAAATTAATTTACCGCCCGGAAAAGATTCAGAATAAATTTTTAAAATTTATTTCTTATAAAACCAATTATTTAATCCCCAATGGTGATTATTCCCTGGCGCGGGATCACTTTTGCATTATTTCTTTGTTTGATCGTAGAATTATTTCGGATGTGCTTTTCCTGTATAAGATCGTTAACAGTTTGATAAGCAACCCCGCTGTTCTCGCGCATAATTTCATAAATGTTCCCCAGAGGTCTCTAAGGGCTAGTGAGTTGTTTCACCTACCGCTGAGAAATACTTTTCGGCACAGAATTCGCCCCTCTGCCGTATAAATCGTTCTAGCAATAAAATACAGAATAATATTGATTTTTTCTCAATGTCCCTTTCTGGGATAAAAAGTGCATTGAAGAGGCACAGGGGTGACTTCTGAATTCTGATTTTTAATATCTAATTCATGTTAATTTTAGTAATACTTCCTGCTCTTTTTTTTTTTTTGGGTGTAATTTCTTAATTATTAGAGTAATATGTTTTGTAATTTGTGGATACTCTAGTGGGTATCTTTGTACCTGTCTGTATCCCCATGTTCGCAATAAATAAAATAAATAAAAGATAAGGTCATACATAACAGAACATACAGTATAGTCCACTTATAATGGATTCGATTATGATGGAAACTAGAGATGAAACGGATAGTGGTTTGGCCGGATATTCGGCAAGCTACGAGGCCGGAGCGCCGGATATTCGGCTACCGGATATTCGGCCCTTTATCGCGTTACATGTCGCGATCAGTTTGATTTGCATATAGGCGCCCTGAACAAGATCGAAATATTCGGGCGCGTTCGGGTGTTACCGCACGTTAGCGAAGATCATTGATCGAACTACCTAATTGCTACCGTTTTAGACCCAGGGTTCAAGTCAGACTATTTAGGAGTTCTTGAAACTGAAAAAGCGATACCGAAAATCATAAAAGAGTATATAAAAAACTTACGACGAATCTTCTTCTCACAGTAACAGATCATCGCCGTCTTCGACACCTGCTAAACAAATGAAAGAAGATGAAACTGGATCCAACTTCACAAGGAAGCTCAAGACACTTATTGGGACTGTTTCAATGAAGTGCCAAAGGATAATATAGTGATCGTGGCGATCAAGAAAAACAAAATCCAATTGCTAACGAGATTGACTCTTTCTTAAAGAGATCTCGAATCGATCGCAATTACGACCCATACATTTGGTGGTCAGATAATTTGAATCACTACCCGCATTTGTCAAGATTTGCTAGAATTTATATTTCAGCACCTGGCAGTAGCGTTTACAGCGAAAGGCTACTTTCAGAAGCTGGTCTGGTATAAAATGTTTTGAATTTTACTATCCGGAATCCGGCCGGATACTGAATCACTATTCGGTATCTGGCCGGATAGTGAAAACAAGGCCGGATACCGGATATCCGTTTCATCTCTAATGGAAACCTGCATAATGAACTAAATTTCAAGTCTTGGAATAAACACATCGAAAATCCTCTGGAAAGATGGACTGGTTTATAATGGCACCTTGCTTATATCGTAATGGAACATAATTGTTCTATCCTGTCTATCATAAACGAGTTTTCCATAGCCACAATATTTTCTGGTGCAATAGTAAACATGATTTTATTCTTATATTAAAAACTTTATTTCGTAGGACAATTATATAAAAAAAACAATTTTCAGAGTAAAATAACTGACTTTTTTCAGAAACACTGTTTTCTTCATCAAATGTTGCTAAATATTAATATACTAACTGTTCTATTGCATGAATACATACATATTTTCAATTACTTTGTTTAATTCTCATTAGATGGACACTCAAGTATAATGGTCCTTCGTATTTAGAAGCACTATGATTGTATGCACGTAAAATTTACTTGTTCATCTAATCCCTCAATTCGAAAGAAATTTATAAGAAAATCATTTGATAATTTCAAATTATCGAAGAATATTTTTAGAGCTGACTATTTGTGGCTCCGAAGATCACTGTTGTAGAGATTTCTTCGAGAAAATAATGTGATATTTGGCTTCTATTGAGTTTTCTTTTTTATAATCACTAATGTGGATAATGTTTCCTACTATTATTCACTGATGGCGTTATGATCTATATAAATCACAGTGCTGCAGTAATTTGATTGAGAGTAGTGAATCTCAGTAACATGAAAAACAACTCTAGAGTTCCTACAAAATAAGATGCAGAACTTCGTATGCTAATAAAGGGTCATCCTTAAATTACATCACACGTTATGGGGTTGGGGTAGGGGGAGGGTCAAACAATTGTGATATCGTGTCACAAAGGGGAGAACAAGACATAAGTTTCGTGACGTCACTTCTATGAATCTAAAATATTAGAATGCCTAACTTCAAGTGTAAATAAAAATCATTAAATAGTGTGACGTAACTTAGGGCTGACCCCTAATTGTTCTTTACCCAGTCTTTAAGAATACATCTCAAAACACAGTTTCAGTGCTTTAATGGTGGTGGTAGTTTTCTTCAAATAAGACAATTGTATGTTCCTATTTCTTGTCCAACTGTAGGATATCATGTACATACCTCTTAAAATGGGTTAGGTAGTGGTTGTGAAGTGACCCATATATGAATATTTGATTCAAATTAAAATTGATCCAAAAAGTATTTTCATTTTTAATAATAATCGTCTAAAGCTTATTCTGCAATTCTTCCATCAAATTTGAGTTCTTGTTTTAGGCCCAACCCTAAGAAAGATTTCAATAACTAAAACGCATAGTATTTTTTTAAAATTATTTTGAACCGGGGTCGTTGTGGCTCGGTTAGCCTTCCGGGAACTGCGACCATGTAGATCTTTTGTTCTCTACCCTACCCATTCATTGAAACCCAAGGAGGTCGTCAATGGTGCTGATAAACCCGACAACATCCTTGGGGGCCTTGGCCGTTACCTCATGAGTATCCAGGTCAGGTTTCCCCATATGAGTGGTTCTTAGTCCCGCCAACTCTGGACACTTGCATACCATGCTGTTTCTACTTCTGATTCACAGAGCCTACAAATATCATCTGCTGACTTTCCCATACGGTACAAATGGTATTTGTACCGACAGTGCCCTGTCAGCAGTCCAACCATCACCCGAAGCTCAGCTCGTGACAGCTTCAGGAGCTTTCTGGTATAGGTCTGTGAAAACTTCACGAACTTCTTTGACTGCGTGAGTCCAGGAGTGTTTCTCCAGAGGGTTACTCTATTATCCAACTCCCATTGTTGAACCGCTGCCTTATATTGGTCTTTTCCAAGACCACAGAAAGGCTCAGGTCCAGCAGGTGTTAACCTTGATGCACTTTTTGCAAGTTCATCGGCTTTTTCATTTCCTTCAACACCACAATGCCCTGGCACCCACAGTAGAGTCACTTTATTGCCTCTGGCCAGTTGTTTTATGGTATTACGGCACTCCCATGTCAGTAGAGATCCCTGGCTTTGTGATTCCAGGGACCTCAGCGTGGCCTGGCTGTCCGTGGTGATGTAGATATGCGCCCCTTTGAGGTTCATTTTGAGGCACTCCTGAGCGCATACGTAAACAGCCATTATTTCGGTCTGTAGAATAGAGGGTTCACTTCCCAGGGATTTTGAGATCCTCAGTTTAGGTCCATATACCCCAATGCCAGTGCCTCTCTCTGTTTTTGATCCATCGGTAAACCATATGGAAGACTTTTTGTCCAAACGATTAACGAAACTTATTGCACTAGGACGGTCAGCTATGAATGTTTCAAAGGGCGTTTCGAAATCGAAGATAGTTGGCATAACATCCGATGGTTTTGCCAAGAGTTTTGAATCCAGTTGATTCAGTATCCTCATATGTCCAACCCAGTTTAAAACGCATAGTATATTAGTGATTCAATATATTTTATTTATATTCGAAACGATTATTTCGTATGTAGAAATGCTGCATGACAATGTATTGTGCTCTTCAAGACTAAAGGTAGCAGAAAGACCGCTTCACTTCGTATATCCTTTATTTTTATTAATTTTATCTATTTTCCTGATGATATTGAAATTTCTATGTTAGACTGCTCCCTAACACTCTGCAGCATACTCAGCAACTTTAGACTATGTCGAAGGATCATATTATAATAAATAATAGCACACCTCCATACTTTCGGTCGCATTTACGAAATAAGTCCCACCAAGTGCCACATATTTACAATTAAGATCTTACCTATCAATAAATGTGCCATGGTTGTTGTATATGCTTGGATGTATTGTGTTGATATTGTTTTTCATTCTATTTGTAATTTTTTTGACCATTTTCTCTTATTGTGCTCATTTTTCAGAAGGAAACTATTCAACGAACTCTAAGAAGACATTTTCGTCGAGTGGAAGTATATTATTTTGATTGTCCTTGAGAAAATAACTGTCAATTTTTTAATGTAACTGATTATAAAATAATGAAAAATATGTAAATAGTTATTTTTTGTTCGTTACAATAATATTTTGAAGAAGGGGTTTTGTTCCAGCATCTATCAAAAGTGGTGTCTTGTAAGGGGGATATCTGAGGAATAGAATGCCGTTTCTGTTTTTGAGCGAAGAGTTAATTTCCGGTTTGATGTGTTTTCGGGGAACATTTGTTTAATTTTTTTTTTTTTTTTTGGTATGATTGGAACAATACCGAATGTTTGATGTTAAATATATAATTCACATGTACATGTTGAAATTGAAACATCTTGCTATGATTTCAGAAATAAACTTTCGGATTTTATGTATTATTTTCTACGGGATTATGTATGTTACACTGCTCTACTTAAAAAAGAACTTTACTGTGAAATAAAATTTTGTAAAATTTTCTCGCTTTTTCATCATACCATTATTGATGTTCACTCACATCTTTCATAGTTTTAATGTAATTAGAGTAATTTATACTAAATAGTTTCAAATGTGAATCAAACTTATTTATATTCATTTTACGCATTTTTTCAAAAATTGGTTAGGAACACACATGGATTAACAAATAAACAACCATATATTTGAAGCATTTATTAAACTATTTAAATATCGTCATGTTGACGATGTGTTTTTTATTAATTCATATTTTAAAATTATTTTTACATTTGTTTGATATTTCAGAATTATACCATAGTTTCATCTCTGAAAAATCCGAAAGATCTTACGAAATTAATATTTTCAGTATGTTATAAGCTTCATAGTGAACATTTCATAATTCATTATAAAAAAAATAGATTAACATCATCATTGCGTCATAGTCTATAATTTTCTGTTTTGTAAGAAATATTAATAAGATAAACTTGAAAAAATTTGTATGAATCAAATAATTACGGTTATTTTTGAATTTTTGATGTGTTTTTGAAATATTTTTGGGTTTCTTGATAGGCAGACTGTTATTACTTCTATAAAACAGATGGCGTTGACTAGTATTTTTCTCATATTGAACACTGTAATTTACATGCACTAAAACATAGACTAAATTTACTTTAGTTTCTGTAACTTTGTAAATAAAATAATGTGAGCAAAAAACTAAATCATATTTTTGAAATAAAAAAAGTAATATTTGAAATTAACAAAAATGTTTGTCAGTACTTGTTTTCTAACATTTCACCTTTTTAATATAATAAGAAATAATTAGTGCTCTTTTTTATCTATTTTCGAGTAAATCAAAGGACTTATTCAAATCTTAGAATATTAAGCGAATCCATATCAAAAATTCAAGAAAACATGTTGTTTTTAGAATGTATGTAAGCTGTAATTTTTAATTCCTTCAAGTGAATTTGTACATTATACATTCCTATTATTTATCGCGAAAAATGTTTATTGAGTTATCGGTGTTTATGACAATTTCTTTTGAAAAATTGACATGTAAAAAATAGAGCCTCGTGCATTGAAAATTGAGGTCTCTTCAACAACAGTCTCTTCCTACCTTGTAAATTGTTTTCTGTAAATATTAGAATGTCGAAACATTCGACACTACTGCTATTCTCGAGATTATGAATGAAATAAAGCCATGAATGAGTATTTATATTCTTCTTCTTTCGTTCCTTGTATCATTTTTCACAGACAAATATATTATAGAGTTCTTTCACTCATAATTTCTAGTGTAATACCTTGGTCATTGAGTACCAAACTACTTTTGAGCGGATTAAAACTTTTGAATATCCTTTGTGATAATATTCCTAATTCTATACCGAATTTATTTTTTCTGGATACAGTAGTTGAAAATTTGGTGCTTGCTGATTTTAAAACAATAATTCAGTTAATATTCGAGTCAACTTGCGGATTTCAAGGAAGAAAGCAATGCTTATCAAGTGTGTGTTACTTTTATAAATATATATATATATATATATATATATATATATATATATATATATATATATATATATATATATATATATATATATATATTTATATATGAGGAGCAGACTTGCAAATTGCATTTTGTCCATATTTTCTATACTTGAGGTAAAGGTGGCGCTGCATTCTTTGGGTTAAGCTCTACCTTTTTTATAAGCATATGAACCGTCAAAGTGCAGTAAATCCCTGTGCAATTAAATAGAATAAACTGCCTAGACAAACAGACTGAATTAAGTCCAATCGTACTGTACACTCAAAATGCATTTTGTCCAAAAATATTGAAGTCTGCTTGAAAAGTTTTGACAAATGATAATAAAGTAGATTCTAATAGTGAGCAAGTGATGAATACAGAATCATGTAAGTGTGTCTACTGACGACAACGTCTTCTTGTAAAAAGTGTTTTTTTAACAATGAAATAATTTTTCAGTTTTGGTCTTGGTATTCATATACAAATTTTGTTTCAAAATAATATTTTAATAGTAAAGTTTTATAAAAATACTATAGTTTTCTCAGTTTATTTTAATTATGACAATATAGATTGCGTTTTTACCATTAAAGACTAGCAAAGTGCTTTATGTCCAACCTTTTCTCTGATTTTTTTCAGTTGTTTTTTGACTTTCTTGTACGAAAGTTGGAGCTAAAGATTTTCACAATTTATGACTCTAAAATATACCTAGTGTTTTTTTTGGCTGAAGATTAGTTTCTTTGTGACCGTTTTTTGCTTCCCCTGAAAAATTGTAAAAATGGACAAAATGCAATTTGCAAGTCTGCTCCTCATATATATATATATATATATATATATATATATATATATATATATATATATATATATATATATATATATATATATATATATATATATATATATATATATATATATATATATATATATATTATATATATATATATATATATATATATATATATATATATATATATATATATATATATATTATATATATATATATATATATATATATATATATATATATATGTATATATTTCTATAAGTTAAGGGTATTGTCGACTCAATGGAGCAAAAGAAAAAAAACAGTAGTACTCTTGTTTCTCTGCCGATCTTTCGCAATTACTTTATTGCATCCTCAGGATTTCTACAAATACAAAAAGTGTCACAAAGAACATTTCAAAAAAGGCAAACAAAAGTATTATCGAAGTTGAGGTTATAGTAAAAACTCACGTATTTGCTGTTTCAAATTGTGCAATGCTTATTTCCTTTACTGCTTAATATTATTGTAATGCTCTGTTGTAGATGTTCATGTTTTTTTACTATAACGTCAACTTCGGTAATACTATTGTTTGCCTTTTTTGAATTTTTCTTTGTGAAACTTTTTGTATTTGTAGAAGCCCTGAGGATGCAATAAAGTAATTGCGAAAGCTCGGCTGAGAAACAAGAGTACTACTGTTTTTTTTTTGCTCAATTGAGTCGACTTTACCTTCAACATATAGAACTGTGTATATCACGACTCTGACAAGTAATCTACACACACACACATATATATATATATATATATATATATATATATATATATATATATATATATATATATATATATATATATATATATATATATATATATATATATATATATATATATGTATGCAGAGTGTCCAGTAGAAACTATCCTCCCAAACGCAAACTACAAAACTAGATGTGATTTTATGTCTACCGAACGAAATTATTTACCTTTATCCAAAAGCTCCTCCAATCGCCCTTTGAAGATGACCCTGTTCAGTGAATTTTTTTAAGCATAACTTTTGGAATTTACTGGTTTTGTCGATTAATAATTCAACTAAAATGTTTGCTTGAATTATATTTTCTTAACGTTGAAAAATAATAGATTAAGTTCTCAAACTCCATTTTTCTCTGCTGATGGAGGTTCGCCTTCGAAACGTTTAGAAAATAATTTAAAGAAATGGGAATTTGGGTTCAATTATTAACCAAACAAAACCTGCAACTTCCAAAGAAATAATTTTCTTCTATGTATAATTGAAATAGGTAACGTAATAGGATAACATAGTGAATATATATATATATATATATATATATATATATATATATATATATATATATATATATATATATATATAGGTAGAGCAGAATTATCGGTATAGCCCGCTTATATGGAAGCAGCCGTTGACACGTGTTTCGGACTCTTTGGTCCTCATCAGAACGGCGTAGCCAAGCATTGGATTGAAAACTTGGAGATGAAAATAGCACAATAAACGAAATCCCCTGCTACGGAAGACAATCGCACATTTGTGACTTATTGTTTGAACTCTCCGGTTTGGGAGATTTGGTCAAACTTTGCCACGAAGGCGATGAATGCCATCCGCGAGATCTCAGATCGAGTAAATAAACAACAACAAAGAAATTAGTCGCGGGAAAATATTAAACAAGTAGAGCAGAATTATCGGTATAGCCCGCTTATATGGAAGCAGCCGTTGACACTATTCTGCTCTACTTGTTTAATATTTTCCCGCGACTAATTTCTTTGTTGTTGATTTACTCGGTCTGAGATCTCGCGGATGGCATTCATCGCCTCCGTGGCAAAGTTTGACCAAATCTCCCAAACCGGAGAGTTCAAACAATAAGCCACAAATGTGCGATTGTCTTCCGTAGCAGTGGATTTCGTTTGTTGTGCTATTTTCATCAAGTTTTCAATCCAATGCTTGGCTACGCCGTTCTGATGAGGACCAAAGAGTCCGAAACACGTGTCAACGGCTGATTCCATATAAGCGGGCTATACCGATAATTCTGCTCTACTTGTTTAATATTTTCCCGCGACTAATTTCTATATATATATATATATATATATATATATATATATATATATATATATATATATATATATATATAAATATACAGTGAATTTTTTCTTACTTTGGCACACTGTGAAGTCAATTCATTAAGTCTTTTTAAAATCACAACCTTATGCTCAGCATTTTCTTGCTGTTAGTTTTGATAATCTTGAGACATTGTTTCATTACTTATTTTTAGTTCAACCTAGAAAGACTTTTCATTTATCACAAGGTACTTATAGTGTAACGACATTCTTGAATGGGCTTGAATTTATATCATATGCCAACATATATAAGTATTCTTGAACCACAAAATTTAAAGTGACAACACCCAAGAGTCAGGTGGGATTTGAACCCACGATCCTCGGTATACAAACGAAAAACTTTATCGCTCGGCTCGTTCTGTTAGCAAAAATAACGGTTGAACGAGAAAGAAAATGGGAAATAAGTGGGAAACCACTCTTAAAGATCAACGTTTCCTTTTTCGAAACACCTGGCAATAAAATTTGATTTCATAGTTGATAGATGACTAAGCGAATTGCCATTATGCTGCAGGAAACAATTTTTCTTAGTTCTTACAATGGAAAAGAGTTTGTTTTAAGGAGAAAGTAAGCATTGCGGACCTAAGCAACAAAGTTCGTTAGAAAGAGTGTGTTGACTAGAGCTAGACACGTATTTCTTGTAGGTGGAGGCAGGGCCGGATTAACCCTGTCCGGGCCCCTAGGCAACAACCCTGTCCGGGACCCAGGTCTTTTCAAGTTGATAAAGGGATGTAAGTAACTTCCAGATGATCGACTCCAGGTATCCTGTTACTTCGAAGTCTTATGTGATATTGCAACAACATGGTTACTTTGATCTGATGCTGCAGCATCACCTTACCTGACTCGTTAGCTTTATTGAAATGTTCTTAATGAATATGTTATAGATAAGTGATGAATGATGATCCAGGTGCATGATGGGTTAGGAAGAAGAAATGAGACATTGTTGAACGAAGACAGTTTATTAGTTCTACTACTCGATACTAGAAGGTTCTGTATGTCTGAAGTATTTCATCAATTGACAACATGCGTCGAAAGAGAGCAATAATATTGTTGAGGAATTTCATATAAATTTTCAAATAAAATTTTCATTTGATGAAATTTTTTTTCTTGGAGCGTGTACGGGCCCCCAGTCGATGCGCGGCCCCTAGGCAGTTGCCTACTCTGCCTAATGGTTAATCCAGCCCTGGGTGAAGGAACATGTAGCAAGAAAATGTTTAGGGTGTTTTTTCATATATGGGTCCTGAGTAACTCATAGCAATATAAGTCATATAAAAAAAGGTTAAAATGTATTTAAAGTAAAAGAAAAAATGACAATATAATTTGAATGTTGTAAGTTGATGAGAAGCATCGGAAAAACTGCAAAAATTTTATAGATTTTATGCCTAAACAGTATTGAAAGCTGCTCTTATTGGTATTAGAATATAGTTATTAGATCAAATCCTTTTCTATTTGGATATCAGGAAACTCCTGAAAGTATGTATGAATATTTGCGTTATAATTTCAAATAAAATGAAAATGGATAAAAAAATTATAACGATATCGTAAAAATTTGTTTAAATTTATTAAAATCAGAACAAATACATTGTAATTGTGTTTATTGACCTCAAAAAGGCGTTTGATACTGTGGATATACAGCTGCTATTGGAAAAATTGGATGAAATGGGTTTTCGTGGAGTGAGTCGAAAGCTTCTGAAAACGTACTCAGTAGGAAGAAAACAGTATACTGTTGTGGATGGTACTGAAAGTGATGTCAAGGAGTTGCAGGTGGGAGTAGCCCAGGGATCTGTGTTGGGACCAATGACGTACTTGCTCTATGTTCACAGCTTAAAATACCTAAATTTAAAGTCAAAATATTTTATGTATGCTGATGATACGGCGATGGTCCTATCAGATACAAACATTGACAATTTAAATCGTGATATAAACTGTGATATGCAAAATTACCTTCAATGGCTGTGTCATAATAAATTAAGTATAAATACTGAAAAAACTGTTTATATGATAATGAAGCAAAAAAACAAAAGGTACTGTGATCTAGATTTATCAATAAATAATGTAAAATTAAAAGAAGTTAAGATATATAAATATCTAGGATTAGTATTAGATAATAAATTGACATGGAATAGTCATGTAAGTAGTGTAGTATCTAAAATCTCTCCCATGATAGGTGCTATAAAAAGATGTTCGCAATTATTGGATGTACAAAGTAGATATTTACTGTATAATAGTTTTATAGAACCTTATATCAGATATCTAATACCCTGCTGGGGAAACGCACCAAATTATGTAATCAATAAGCTACAAAGAACTCAAAACAAAGCAATTAAAAATATCTTTAATATTGAACACAGAACATCAACAGAACATATATATAAAATAACTAAGATTCTTAACATACAGAACTTGAAAAAATTAGAACAAGTAAAATTAATATATGGCATAAAGAATTGTCAAATAAAAACTCAAACAAAATTAAAACAACAAATAGAATATCATAATTATTTGACAAGACAGCGAGACACATTTAGAAACGAATTTAGAAAAACAAATAAGACTCAGAATTCTCCTATTTACAGAAGCATCCAAGTATTTAATTCCATCCCCCTAAATATAATTAACATTGAAAACTAAATATTGTGCCATCTCCTGAAGGAATTCTTGAATTTGGAATAGACTTTCCGTTTTTTTATTTTTGTTTTTTATTATTATTGTTATTAGATTGGATATACTCTGTGTTTTCTAGTTTCTCTAAATGTATTAGTAGGTCCTGGTGCCAGTAATGTAATTTACTGTTTAAGGGTCAGCAAATAAAGAAATACTTTATTTATTTATTTAAAAATATTATTACTTATATTTATTACGTGAAATGTATGTATGTTCTATACATGATCATAACTTCGTTGGTTGGTAGTAATACAACGTCCGTATTTTAATTGAATTTTTCATGACTTTGAGAAACGTATAAATTTGGTTTAATTTCCAGTGATTGTAAAAATGCCCAAATTCAAGTAATACTTTAATGAATCATTAAAGTTATATAACCGGCACATAATGAAAAACTAGAATGCCCTGCTCTATAGACATATCATCAAATTATACTTTATTAGAGCATTCTTGAAAATCTGTATTTTTTTTTATTTTCAGCTTAATTTCAACTCTTGAATCATGAGAACAATATCGATAATGAAGCACCCCATAAAATCTTGGGATTATTCTGTCGCCTACTCTAACATGAAAAAAAGTTGGCAAGCTACGAATTTGGCAAACAAAGCGTCTCATATCTTTGAGGAAACTCTACCATGCTTTCCTCAGAATATCTTATACTGAATGAAAACGGATGATGAATTTTGTTTTAAAACTTCATGTGAGGAAATTTAAGAGTGTAGTAAATGAATTACTTGAAAATTTACATTTTCCACGTACTTCGTTTGTATATTTTATGGAAATTATTCTTTATTGGTTTGTATGTATTTTATTTCGATAAAATTGAAAACACACTAATGAATTATTTTATTCAAAAGTATTTAACACTGAATTTACATGCACTAAAACATAAACTAAAACTACTTTAGTTTCTGTTACTTCGTAATAGTATATTAAGTATGGAGAACGTTAAGGGCTGTTCACCGATCGAAGACAATTGTTTGGAGGAGGAGCAAAGCGACGATTGCAATTATTGTCTGAGATCGGTAACCCTTAACGTTCGACATGCTTATAAGGTTAGTAATGACGCTGTCAGTATAAATAGATTTCATTGCTGTCACTAAAATTTCATTCAACATCGTAATTTTAAAACTTGAAACCATGAGTGATGATGAATTGGCCGATGATGTTCGGCGATTTTACCAGAGAAATCGAAAAACGTTACGAGAACACGCATAGTATTTTCAAATAGTGGTGTCAAGATAAAAATGCTAATATTAATGAAAAAAGTTTATTGGCATATTTTGTCCGAAGAAATGCGCAACTGAAGGCCCCTGGCAGTTTGTGGGTTGAATATTCCATGATAAAATCAACAGTTTTCTTATATGATGATGCTATTGATATTTTCAAATTCGCAACTCTGATTGACTATCTTAATAGAAAAAATGTTGGCTATAGGCCTAGGAAGGCTAGCATTTTTACAAGAGAGGATTTATCAAAATTTTTAATGGAAGCACCAGATGAGGAATTTTTAATTCACAAAGTAATTTATACTAATTAGATTACCAAGTCTTTAATAAAGAATGTTTCTAGGTAGCAATGATATTGGGGGTATCTGGTGCCTGTAGAAGGGAAGAATTGTACAACATTACCATGAATGATATTCATGAACAAAAGGGTTTATTCATTGTAAAATTACCTAACACAAAAACAAATATCGAGCGCACCTTTACTGTTATTAACAAACCCGACGAAAAAATACCATATTTGCAAATTTTGCGTAATTATATCCAGCTACGTCCACCACAAGTGAAATCAGACCACTTGTTCTTGCAATATCGCAATGGAAAATGTACATCTCAGGTTGTCGGGAAAGGAACAACTGGAGGCTGGCCTTTGAAAATCGCCGAATATTTAAAATTACCGAATCCTGAGAAGTATACTGGTCACTTGTTTAGGAGGACTTCGGCGACCCTTTTGGCAAATACTGGTGTTGATGTTCTCGGATTAAAGAGACATGGTGGCTGGCGTTCCTCTACAGTGGCCGAAAGTTATGTAGAAGATTCTTTTCAAAACAAAATTGAATTTGCCGATAAAATTTTGCATAATAATGATTTCTATGCAACTTTAGTTTCATTTAACGATGCAAATATAGCACAAACAAGTGGAATTTTTTAAAGTAATTCAACAAACTGTACTGTAAACTTTAATATAAATAAATGATTTGTTAATTTATCTTTCAAACTACCTACCTAATAAATAATAAATAATTTGCAATTTGAATTTTTTATACTCATAGCTTAATTCACTGATGCCAGAACGGTAAGTGATCACTTACCGTTCTGGCATCAGTAAATGTAACTTACTGTTATGAGAACAGACATTGTAAGCCGTCAAAAATGACTGATCGTGCAAAAATAAAATAATGCGCGCCAAAAAAACTAAATCATCTTTTTGAAATAAAAACGAGTCTACTCGCCTGTCAGGCAGAACTCATCGAATTTTTATCAGTTGTCAGGTCGCCATCAGGTCGCCTGAGAGGCTAGTTATTACACAAATTCCATAGAAACCAAAAGTTTCATTTGATACAAACTTCACTTTTTATGTCAATTTCCTCGCGTTTATCAACTAGAATGAAAATTAATATATTATTGTCAGCAATGTATTTAAGTTACTACTCAATAGTATTTTGGATATTAATTACAATTAAACTTGTTGAAATGACGACTGGAACAGATAGAGTTGTCGGTGGTAATAAACGTAGCATCAGGGATTACCCCTTCATGGTTTCTCTCCGTAAAAGTGACTCTATGTCTCACATCTGCGCGGGCTCCCTCATTTCTGCAAAATGGATTCTCACTGCGGCACACTGTGTTGATCGTTTTGAAGAAGCTCCATATGATGTAACTGCCCCGTACTCGGCGAAGAAAGAAGTGATAGTCTTAATGGAGAAAACGTCCTGGCGGAAAAAATCTTCACACACGAGCTTCACAACAAACCATACGCATAAGCTAATGATATTGCCTTAGTTTTATTGATAAGGGATGTGAATTTAAACATTGGAAGGTTTCAAGTGATCAAGCTACCATATTCCTCAGAAGATACGGGTTCCGTGAATACAAATAAACAATTCACAATTGCAGGTTGGGGTACGGAACAAAAACTTGAATCACACGAATTGCCACAGTTTTCGCTCGATGCTCCAGTATTGAGATGTGCTAATGTGACAGTCATATCTTCTGAGGAATGTCGAAAGATTGTTATGGATTTTCATTTCAGTAATGAAATTTGTATAACTAGAGAAAGTGGAGGTGCAGGCTTCTGTAAGGGAGATGGAGGTAGTCCTATGTTTATCGCGGATGTCCAGTTTGGTATTTCTTCTAGGATATCGGATTGTGATAATTTTGCTAAGAAACCAGCCTTCTCAAATAGTATTTTAATTTTCCTTAACATGTACAAAATAGTACAAATATTTCAGTTAATTTAATAAAATTATTGATATTCACTAAAACATAAACTGAAACTACTTTAGTTTCTGTAACTTCGTAAATAAAATAATGTGCCCAAAAAAACTAAATCATCTTTTTAAAATAAAACGAGTCATTATTTGAAATTAATAGAAATGTATATATATATATATATATATATATATATACACGCTATTTAAGACACCCTGTATATATATATATATATATATATATATATATATATATATATGTATATACAGGGTGTCTTAAATAGCGTGTGCCACTATTGCTATCTCCGAAACCATAAGAGTTACAAAGTCGGTTAAATTAGAGAAAAGTTGCGTTTTCTAATAACCAATCTTAATACATTGACAGTATTGGCAAGTTGTTTTTACTTTTAGAAATATTCAGGAAAATATGAAAAACGCCAAAAATTATTTCTCTTCATAGCTCGATGACTATTGACCTGAGCAAAAAATTATATATAAGAAAAAAACTTTGTTTTTTGTTCTCTACACAACGGTGTTGCCGGTTTTCTAAATTGACGTTAAACAATTGAGATATCTTTACCAACTTACTTTTTTTGAATACGGACCTGAATTTATTATTTCATTTTTTGAGAGAAAATTCAATTTCCTACACAACTATGCATTCCACGAATATGGTTCCTTACGTTTCTACCCAGAAAATCCATCCTCAGGAAATTGAAGAAAAAATTACTTAGTACGGCCCTGTTTTTTGGAATAAATTTTATTTGTAAGCAAAAGTAACAAAACTTTTAATAGTTTCATTCAATATAAACTCAACATTTTCGAATAAAATAACACAGTAACGCTTAATTCGTTTTTGTGCAAAGTTTGAAACAAACAAAAACAAAAAAGAGCACTATTTAGGAAAATGCAATTATAATAAGTGTTGGAAATGACCACCATTATGTCGTAAACATTTTTGGGAACGTACAATAACATTTCTTTGAATTCTATTCAACATTCTAGGAGTAATTTCGTTACATGCCTGTCGAATTTTCATAATTAGGTGATCTAAATTCTGAGGTGTAGTTCGATACACCCTATCTTTAATAAAGCCCCAAATGGAAAAATCCATTGGAGTAATATCAGGTGATCTCGCTGGTCATTTTATAGGTCCGTTATTGCCAATCTATCTATTAGGTTTAAAGTTGTTTAATAACTTTACACATCGACGGTCGCGATGTGCTGGAGCACCATCATGTTGGAAGTACTTAAAATGTCGAAGAACATCTAACGGAAGGTCATCTAAAAGATCTTGAAGTGAAATAGATAAAAAGTGAAGGTAGGTTAACCCAGTCAAATTTTGTTGAAAGAAGTACGGGCCCACCACTTTTCGGTCTAATATCCCGAGTCACACATTTATACCGAACCTTTCCTGGAAAGCGGTTTCTCGGTGAAAGTGTTCATTACTTTCAGTCCATCGGTAATGTATATTGCGATTAAACCATCCATTATTGCAAAATCGACTTTCGTCCGACCATAAAATTTTTTTGCAAATGTTGTGGTCTTGTCTTCGACGCCTTAAAAGCCAACGGCAAAATATCCTCCTCTTTGCATAGTCAGTTGCCCTCAAATGCTGCACTTTTCTACAGCGGTAGTGTCTAAATCTATTGCGATGTAGTATTTTTTTTGCCGAATCTTTTGTTACACCAGTTTCTCTTTCTATTTCCCTTAGAGAAACTTCACCGCTACTAATATTTTTGTAATGTACATATCCTAAAAAAATATTGCCGAGTACTTATTAAAAATAAAAGTTATAATTAAAGAAAAAATTAATACCTAATACGTTGGTCTCATCCTCTTCCCCTTTCAATGTAACAGTTCAATTTCGTTTTTGAGGCTTATTAAAAGACCCGTGCTCCCGCATTCTCCTTTCTAAACTTGCAAATATTTTCGGGTTGGGTATTCTTTTTTCCGGGTACAAATTTTGATACATCTGAATAGCGTTTGTAGCATTACGAAATGACTTCGCATAAACAAATATCATATCTGTCTTCTCATAATTTGAAAACTCCATTTTAAATAAGCAGAAATTGTAAGACAACACAGTTTGTAATAAAATGACATAAAATAAGTTTGACAAACAAGTATCTGTTGATTTTTCAATTGTTTTCAAAGCCAACTTTAGGAAAGACGTCTCAGTAATACATATTATATTACAGTAGGTGGTAAGCTTTGATGTTTTAACTTATTTAAGGGAGAACTCGGATGGACTTACCATATATTTGTGCTACTACTTACTGAGCAATACTTTTTTGGAAGTCTTACAATACAGAAATATTAACAACGGGAGTATTTCTACAGAGAAACCTAGTGTTAAAGTTATGGGATAAATAATATGAAGTAGTAATAAATTTATGTATTTTCCTTTAGTTAATTTTCTCCATTTCTTTAAAACTTATTCAAGGGATCCAATATTTTAATGCATGAAAAGAATGCCATAAAAACAGGGCCGTACCAAGTAATTTTTCCTTCAATTTCCGGAGGATGGATTTTCTGAATAGAAACGTAGGAACCATATTCGTGTAATACATGGTTGTATAGGAAATGGAATTTCCTCTCAAAATATAAAATAATAAATCCAGGTCCGTATTTAAAAAAAGTAAGTAGGTAGTGATATCTCAAATATTAGAAGTCCATTTAAAAAACCAGCAACACTGTTGTGTAGAAAACAAAAAACAGGGTTGATTTTCACAAATTCTTTTTTCTCAGGTCAGCAGTTTTCGAGCTATTGAGAGAAATAATTTTTAGCATTTTCCATGTTTTCCCGAATAGTTCTGAAAATAAGAACAATTTGGCAACACTGCTAACTTAGTAAGATTGGTGATCAGGAAACGCAACTTTTCTCTAATTTAACCGACTTTGTAACTCTTATGGTTTCGGAGATAGCAATAGTGGCACACGCTATTTAAGACACCCTGTATATATATATATATATATATATATATATATATATATATATATATATATATATATATATATATATATATATGCAGTGCCGGATTAGCCACGTAGCAAATGCTACGGGCCCCGCGAGTTGGGGGGCCCCGCGCTCCAACGCCTGTCTGACAGTAAAAAAAAATGAGGTTTGATAAGCGTAAAATATCTTTCATGCCTTAAACGCGAAGCGCTTAGGCTATGCTTCACTAACACCAAACAATCTAAAACTCGATTTTGTCACGTTAAATCGTAGGTAGGTATAGGTTGTATAATACCTACCACGAGAAACGTTGGTGTCAGAATCTACAACAATAATTTCCACATTTGTGGAAATTTAGCGCTGGCCGCACAAGTTATGTTTTTGTACTACTTGCACTGCACTACACGCAAGTTTGTAGCATTGCAAAACCTACAGGGGAATTCCCTGATTGTCATCTATTGAGCTAGTCGTAAAACCCGAAAAAATGAAATAGGTTTCTATTTACTATCAAACTATTAGAATTTGATGTACATTTATATTTGGCACAACGTAAAAAACTATGAACAGCTCTTTAGATGTTAGTCTAGCATTATATTTTAGTTGCATCAGTTTACATTCCATCATATTATTGTAACACCAAAGCTTGTGACCCCCTGGTGAATGAAAAAAAGTGGCACAGGTTTCTTGTCAGTTCTCATAGGTCAACCCCAATCAGCTAACTGACCGTAGACAAATTGGCTCAAATAGCTCTTTCACAAGTATCATGGATGTCATTTACTTACATGAATATCAATTTGAATTTGATTGTGCGTATGTAGCTTTGATTGTACCTAATGACTATTTAAAATAATATACGAACTATTTTATTACCTAAGTTAAAAATAGCCAACCAGTTTGATTTGTAAAAAAGTATTAAAAAAATATAGGAAGTTTATTTCCAAAACTGGTATCATTACACGCACACAGATATACGTGTTTCTACATATCCGCTCCGGGGTTTCACGCACACACATTTTCGGTTTTATTCTCTAATTTGACTTTAATTCCATAAACCTGAGAATCTGAAGCAAACCAAGGGCCTCTTGGCCGAATTTGCTACAGGCCCCGCGCTGGCTTGATCCGGCACTGTATATATGTATATAATTATATATTTATATATATATGTATATATACATATATATATATATATATATATATATATATATATATATATATATATATATATATATATATATATATATATATATACAAGGGCGCACCCAGGATTGAGTTTCGGAGGGGGCTGAATCAAAATGTAACATTCAAGTAAGAAATTAATTTATGTAAAAAAACAACATTTACTCCTCAAATTTAAATAGAAAAAGCACATCCCGTATCCGGTACATCATAATAGATCTAATGACTTACCGATAATGACCAGTGGGCTTATTTTATATTAGTAGATGAGCTCATTTTACAATTATTATCTTAGTAATCTCAATTCTTTTGTTACTATTATAAATCTCGGTGGAGGGGGGTGGCTGCAGCCCCATGGCTCCCCCCCTGAATGCGCCACTGCATATATATATATATATATATATATATATATATATATATATATATATATATATATATATATAAATATAAGTATATATATATACAGTGCTTTCATGATGAAAGGAACAAATTCATTAAAAAATTAGGTTTCTATTTCATGTTAAAATCCTCGGACAGGTCGATTAGTATTTTTATTTGGGCATTTTTCGCAATAAAAATTTTGTATACAGGGTGTCTCATTCAAGAGCTATGGCTTTGTCATTAGTTTTTTTAAAGGTAATACCCTGTATATTATTTCACTTTACAATTCTACGATAAATTCTTATCACTTTTTGTGAACATATCATATGCCTCAACTCGATGGATTGCCAGAAACGGAGATAGTGGGTAATGAGAGGTACGATATGAAAACACACAAATGTAATTACTAATTTAATTTTTACATATGTTCAATCTGTTGTCCGTTTACTTCGAGACATTTTTGAAGTCGATTCAATGTTTCCCGTTGCACATTTTCAATTACTTCTGGACTGATAAGTCTTATTTCCTGCCTGATTCTCTCTTTTAGATCATCAATATTATTTGGTCTATTCAAATAAACTTTAGACTTCAAATAACCCCATAAGAAAAAATCCAATGGGGTTATGTGCGGTGATCTTGGCGGCCACTCAATCGGACCTCTCCGTCCTATCCATCTGTTGGGAAAAGTTGCATCAAGAAATTGTCGAACAGCGATTGAATAGTGAGGAGGTGCCCCATCTTGTTGAAACCATATCTCGTTATTAGGTATGTCAGGATCTTGTGGGTTAGGAAACAAAACAGCTAAAGCCGGAAGGAGTTCGAACTGGAGAAAGTTCAAGTAGTCCTCTTCGTTTAGTGTTCGTTCAAAAAAATAGGGACCAACTATACGATTTCGAACAATCGCTGCCCATATATTAATTTTTTGAGGCCGCTGGGTGTGGCATTCTTGCATCCAATGAGGATTCTCGGTCGCCCAATACCTACAGTTTTGTCTGTTGACGTGGCCATTTAAAGTAAAGGTGGCTTCATCAGAAAAAATTATGTTTGTAATGAAATTTAGATTTTAGGTCAAAATCGTCTTCTAATAATTCATGTACCAGCTTAATTTTATAGGGATTATACTTATTTACCTTAAGTATTTTATGCACGGACCCTACTGATAAATTGAAATTATTGGAAATTGTAGTAATGGATGTATGAGGGTTATCTTGGGTTTCTAGTAGAACGTTCAGCACTGTTTCTTCAGATACTCTCGGTGGTCTTCCTTTAGGTAAATCTCTAACGTGGCCGTATCTCCTGAATTTTGATTCAAATTTTGCTGACTGTCGATCTAGTAATTGGCGGACGATCAGGATGATTTTCATTGAATAGATTGCAGACTTCTTCTTGTGAACGCACCCTATCTCCAAAACCAATCATCATAAGTACTTCAATACGTTCTCTCTCAAGTAATTGCATTTTCTTAAACAATGAAGTAGTGTAGTGCCTGGAGCGTTAAAAACGTGAAAACTGCGGACTATACAGCACCAGTGAATGAATTCAGATGTACATGTGAAATTTAATTCTTCACGTTTGACGACAATGTTTACCTAATTTTTTTTTTGTAATTTTAATCCACATTTTAAATCTCCAGGTGCTCCACTATCTCCGTTATAATCTGGGAATCCATCAAGTTGAGGCATATGGTATGTTTACAAAAAGTGATAAGAATTTATCGTAGAATTGTAAAGTGAAATAATATACAGGGTATTACCTTTAAAAAAACTAATGACAAAGCCATAGCTCTTGAATGAGACACCCTGTATACAAAATTTTTATTGCGAAAAATTGCCCAAATGAAAATACTAATCGACCTGTCCGAGGATTTTAACATGAAATAGAAACCTAATTTTTTAATGAATTTGTTCCTTTCATCATGAAAGCACTGTATATATATATATATATATATATATATATATATATATATATATATATAATATATATATATATAGGTATATATTAGGTATATATAAACATATATATATATATATATATATATATATATATATATATATATATATATTATATATGAGTATATATGTATATGTATATATTTATATATATATATATATATATATAATATATATATATATATATATATATATATACATATATATATGTATACATATATATATATATATATATATATTATATATATATATATATATATTATATCGAAAACATTTCGGCTTATGGATTTCGACGCTGCAATATATTATTTTAGGAGAATATACCACTAAAAATGAGAAAGAAAATAAATATAATAGCCTTTAAGAAAAAAATAATCGGTCATGGCTTTCGGCAAATACTACGTGATATTAATAAGTACAATCAAAATCCATGTAATAGTTTCTATTAAATTCATAGAGAATTGTAGCCGGAATACTAAAATGAGTAGGTAGGTACCTACTATCGAATTCTGCATTGTCCACTATTGATATTCATATGGAGCCTATCATTGACCTCATCACTTCGACAAAATCAACTTCGTTTGATATCACATGAAAAATAATCATTGAGAGATAAAAATGACTTCGTTTCAATTCACAACAATCAAATTATCACCAAATTATGTATTATTGAATTTTGATAACTGTAAATCTAATTAATTTTAACTAGTTTCATGTTGATATCTTTCTATGTCATTTAGTATAAATGAAACTATTATATTTAAACTAATTTTTTCACTATTATATTATATGCAGTTATTAAATTAAATTAGGTATTACTTTGAATTATAACTTCCAATATCTTTCTGGTGAATTTGAAATAGTTCATTCGACATAAATTGCAAATTTAATCGCATTGAAAAGCTTCTTCATAGTAACGAAATAGTATCTAGTCTATGTCCACCCTGTAGGTCTGTTCTAAATATTGTCGAAAGAATTGTTGAAATCGGATGAGTAGTTTCGGAGTTTACCTCCTACATCCAAACTCACAAACTTTACCTAATAATTAAAATATTGGAGTAGATATTACGATAATCCTCAAATGAAAAAAGTATTTTTCATCACCTTTAAATAAAATAAGCTCATTCTGAAGAACAAAAACAAAAAATAATTAAATAATCGATTTCTCAAGAAAACTCTGATCAGTTACGCCATTTTAACATATTAGTAATAAGTATAATTTTGCTCAGTCTCTTGGGGAGTTGAATATTTGCAAAGTATTAATAATAATGTTAATATTTTCATATCAATACATGTATGTGAATATAGATGCTCTGTAATCTTCATTGAAATTAAGTTTCTAGGAGTTCCCTTTTCGAATCAGTTTTATGAAGTTTGAAACACAATTAGTGAGGTTATAATCAAACTAACGAAACTAATGTATTCGATTCCTATATACTATAAGTTTGTGGAATACTGTTTGAGTTTCTAGGGAATTTTTATTCTCAATTCAAAATACTAGATACCTACTGTATTTCATGACAGTTGTACTATTATAGGTAGGGAAAACATAATAAGCGATACGCCCCCTACCGGTGTCGAATATTACTAGAGCATGGGAGATAGATTGCTTTGTTTACATCTGTTTACGTGTATTTTATATGAGAAGTTGTTGAGTTTTAATTGTATTTTGGATCGTTTGCAAACGTTCAGAAGAGATGAATCACTATTGTTATGTATTCTATTGTTCATATTGGGCAAAAAAGAACCGAATATAGCTTACATACCTTTCCGAAAGCTCGACAATTCAAAGTTGCATTCCAAACAAAGTTGGGAAACAAGGAAATGATGGACAGAAGAAAGGTGTGGATTCATAACTTGAAGATTGAAAAAAAATGTCTGAACTTAAGAGAGTTGTTCTTTACAGTTTACTGAGAATAATTATTTTCCCTGCAGTAAGTTTGTGGATTTTTCCATATAGAATACCAACTAATGATGTGCAATTTTCAGCTAACCGAAAACGTAGAGTGTTTGAAGTCCAATGCTATTCCAACGAAAAATCTTCCACTTTTATCGGAATCTGAACCTGGGCATCCAGAGATTCTAGATTATTGTATTTTCTTTCATGTAACAACCAGAGATACTATTAAAATAATAATAACAAATGATGTTTATTTGCACAACCAAAATAACAGTTTATCACAACATCAAGTATATGAAATAATTCTGGACTATATAGCTAGGTAGAAACTAAAATATTCAATTATATAATCAGGAAAACAGAGATTCGATCAAAAAAACCAGACTCTCAGAAGTCCACCGTACTTTTAGGATAGCTGTTATACGTCAGGAAAATTCAAAAAATATAACTTATTACGTTCAAACCATTCAAGCAGAGTATTCATATTAATTCTTCTTTTATTTCATGTTGTTTCTTTCAGTTTAGCTGGTAAGTACTTAGTTTTGTCCATTATACTCAAAAATTCTTCAGTTCGTAATGAAAGTAAACATGTCAGAGATGTTTTCTTGAAACTTTTGAAAGTTTTTTCATTTTTTAAATAAATAGGTGTTCTATCATACAGCCTTTTCATGAGGTATACATAGTTCCTTTAACCAATTAATTTATTCGTCCTCTACTTTATTTTATTATTGATTTTCATGTTCAATGATAAAAACTCAGTGTAAATTTCAACTTGATGTAGGTAGGTTATCTACTGTTGAACAGAGATAAAATTGTCCTCAATCCAAACACAATATATCACAGGAAAATACAAAGTCCAAAAAAAACACAAATTACGACGATAAACGTTCGAAAACTCAAACGAAATGAACGTAAATACCATTACAACCAATGTAAACAAACAGCTAATCTCCCATGCTCTAGTACCGATATTAGCCGTTCCGGCGCTACGATCTTAATTTCGGACGCCTACAGATCAGGTTACTTGTCATAACATAAGCTTAAATTATCGCCGAAAACAAACGATTACCAAGCAGCGATTTTCTAAGAGTGTACACAAACTGAGTTATTCGAGGTAGACTTTTTCGAACATTTACAGACATAAAGGTCGCTGTTAAGGTACATACCCAAGTTTCATATAAATACGGGTAACTTCTTAGTTACCATCAGTTCACTATTGAGTGAGTAAAGAATTCGTTCTATTATCTTCAATCAACATCACCATTCCGTAAAAATGTTCCAATTTTTGATCTTGGTTTCCGTGATTGCAAGCATGACTCAGTGTGTTCCACAGAACTACTACAGAACTGATTTCGGAAACTACGAGACTGCACCATACGAACCCTCTGGATGGAGACCATCTGGACCATCCTTTCGTCTTCCAGCACGGCAACAAATCCCTCAAACACTCTATGGACCACCACCATCAGAAGAACCAACCACAGAGGCAGAAGTAACGACCACAGAAACACCCACAACGACTGGAGCTGAAGTCGAGCAGCTTCGGGAGGAGTCAGAAAACTTGAGTGAGAAGCTCAGAGATGGCGATGAAGGTGTATACTACGTCTATCACCCTACAGGTTTGTTACAAAAGGTCACATATGCTACTAAGGATGACCAACAAGATATGGCTTATTACGCAAGGATTCGGTATCAAAACGTTGAGCCTATAAGGGAACCTATTTACACTTACGATCCTAGTACTGGGGAAGTTAAGAGGATAGCACGTAAAGCTTAAATTCAGAACTAGTTTTTTATAAACCGTTATGAATTAACGAAATTGGAAGTGGCGCGGAGATCCTTATTTGTTTACAAGTACAGAAGAATATGGATTAAATGGGGGGTATCTATAGTTCTGATTAATTTATCTATTTAACAATTATTGAAAGGTTGTATTATGTATATAAATGTATAAACGACAATGTATAAATTCAATGAAACAAACAAGCAATAAAAAAAATTCTCTACGATAACAATGGTAGTTTAAGTTTGAAAATTAATGCTAATATATATATATATATATATATATATATATATATATATATATATATATATATATATATATATATATTTTTATATATATATATATATAATTTTTTGATAATAATTAGCAATAACAGGCTTGGTGAATCTCAAAAAACTCGATTTTATTAAAAAGTTGACGTTTTGCCAAGACATTCGTGACTTTTTCAAAACTTTTTCATAAAATCGAGTTTTTTGAGATTCACCAAGCCTGTTATTGCTAATAATTATCAAAAATAGTTCACACGCAACAAAAATTCAAATATATATATATAAATAAATATATATATATATATATATATATATATATATATATATATATATATATATATATATATATATATATATATATATATATATATATATATATATATATGTAGGTATATGTACAGGTTGTTCCTTAAAGACATGCTAATATTTAAGGGGGTGATTCTTCGACCCATTTTAAGAAAAAAATTACCTATGAAAGTATGACCTAGAAGTCTTAACTTTTGAAATACAGGGTGATACAACTTAGAAAAAAAAACATTTTTTAGTAATAACTGAGATAATATTGTAGACAACTCTATGAGTTGCATTAGACTTTTGAGGAATTGATCCTGAAGTAAAACGAATTTTAATTTTTTTAAGAGAAAACCATGAGTCAGACTAAGAAAACCCATGATATCAAATATGCTCAAAAATAAATGAGCATCTCAAAATATGAATTTTTTACGAGAGAGGAAACAGTGGCGTAGTATTTTTTTCTTCAAAAATATTCAATGCAAATCCCGTACGAACGCCACTGGTCGAGAAAATGAAAATTTTTGCAAATCACAAAATGCACATTGATGCATGGAAGACACGTAACAAATTTCATAAAGTTGTCTACAATATTATCTCAGTTATTATCAAAAAACTGATTTTCTTTCGAAATTTTATATCTCTGTATCTCAAAAGTTAAGACTTTTAGGACATACGTTCATAGGTAGTTTTTTGCTTAAAATGAGTCAAAGAATCACCTCCTTGAATATCAGCATGTCTTCAAGAAACACCCTGTATATACAGGGTGTACCAATCTTACGACAAACTTCGGTATATGGGTTATTTTAAGAGATATCAAAAAATTGTATGAACAAAAATGGTACATGTCTTTAAGGTTCATATTTTGAAATTATCTCGAACTATACAGAGTGTTGCATAACTCCGTTACAAACTGAACATATGGTTTTTCAAATGAGTACCCCTATATATTATACTGAATTCGGATTGCTCACATATTTTTGAAGCTTTTGATTTGAGGTTTTGCTATGTTATACAGAGTACTTCAAAAGATATGGACACGTTTATATGAAAATCGCTCTGTAGCTTATTGTGCGTTGAAGAAAAAAATTTTATTTTGCCTAACAGAGTTTCGTAATATGATGCAATATCTCCGTATTATATTGAATTTGAATTATTTTTCATTTTGTATACAGGGTGGACGGAAACTCGAACCTTTCATTTTCTCTCTTATTTCAAATTGAACACCCTGTATTTTATAGCACAAATAGAATCTTCTATGATGTAACTTCAATTTTTGTGAAGCATTCCCTATACCCAAAAGTAATAAAATCAGAGTTATTTTGTAATATTTATTGTGAACCATAATTATTAACCTTAAATGTGAAAGCAATACACGTTGAATGTAACAAAAAATCCTAAATAATGATAAATCTTAATAAATAATTCATTCTTAACAAAACAAGTCACCAAAAGTATAATTCGAACCGTAATATTAAACTAAATGTTCAAAGTGTTCATCGTTAACATCAATTTCAACGCTAACTGAGAAAATGTAATGGTTTCCAGCATTGCATTGATGTTAACGGGAACACTTTGAACATTTAGTTCAATATTACGGTTCGAATTATACTTTTGGTGACTTGTTTTGTTAAGAATAAATTGTTTATTAAAATTTATTATTATATAGGATTTTTTGTTACATTCAACGTTTATTGCTTTCACATATAAGGTTAATAATTATAGTTGACAATAAATATTACAAAATAACTCTGTTTTTATTAACTTTGGGTATAGGGAATGCTTGACAAAAAATAAAGTTATATAATAGAAGATTCTATTTGTGCTATAAAATACAGGGTGTTCTATTTGAAATAAGAGATAAAATGAAAGGTTCGAGTTTCCGTCCACCCTGTATACAAAATGAGAAATAATTCAAATTTAATATAATACGGAGATATTGCATCATATTACGAAACACTGTTGGGCAAAATAAAATTTTTTTCTGCAACGCGCAATAAGCTACAGAGCGTTGATTTACCTACGATTTTCATATAAACGTGTCAATATCTTTTGAAGTACTCTGTATAACATAGCAAAATTTTATATCAAAAGCTTCTAAAAAAATGTGAGTAATCCGAATTCGGTATAATATACAGGGGTTCTCATTTAAAAAACCATAGTTTGTAACGGAGTTATGCAACACTCTGTATAGTTCGAAATAATTTCAAAATATGAACCTCAAAGATATATACCATTTTTGTTGAAAAGAGTTTTTGATATCTCTTAAAATATCCCAAATACCGAAGTTTGTCGTAAGATTGGTACACCCTGTATATACCTATACCTATACCTATACCTATACCTATACCTATACCTATACCTATACCTATACCTATACCTATTCCTATATATATATATATATATATATATATATATATATATATATATATATATATATATATATATATATATATATATATATATATATATATATATATATATATATATATATATATATATATATATATATATATATATATGTATGTATAAACACACAAACCCTTGAGTAAGACTGCAATTTCTGAGTGAGCAGAGAATCTTTCAATATTTCTCGTTCACTAAGTGAAATCCATTAATTTTTCTAAAAACATTATGGTATTCGCAATTCCGTATGAAGCTTTTGGATTCGAACAATTCCTTACATTCGAGCAAGCCATTTGCAAGAAAACAACTTCCTTAATTCAAAAGTGACAGCTTGCTTGATACAAGAAATGAAAAAATACGTTCTATGCATGCAACGTTTCTATCTTACATCCATCTTCAAGATAATCTATCAAATATAATGAGAGTCAATTCTGCGGACTGACTAGCGATGCTTTTTTCTTGATATCTTCAAACCCCTTCAAACTCCTCGATGCCAACGCAAGTCCAACTGTCTGGAGTAGAAAAGCGCTGTGAGGGTGTTTCAGATATAAAAATTCAGAGAACTAGTCCGATAAGGGACTAACAATTCAGACCAATCATTTATGTAAGAAATAAATAAAAATGAAATATTGGATTTATTCATATTGGAAAATACCATCCTTTTGGCAACATATCAAGTCGGAGAATGGATATTCCAATTACTCTGCAAGGAAATGTAAATGATATATGAGTTCCATGACGTATAAATAGGAATGAGAAAGGGATAGAATATATGGTTATTTTTTGTGTTTATTGTTACATAAATTAGGAATTATAATAGTTATTATCTTTCATTATTGATCTATAAATTTAAAGGAAATGCCGTTCGTAAAGCGTTGAACTAGTCGATAAAAAATAGAATTTAATATGTATTCATGATCAAGGAAAATTCATTTTCACCCCCATGTTTTGTTGTTCATTTAATTTTTATTTTCAAGTCCTATTTTTCAGCAGTTATTGTGAGAAATTCAAAATTAAATTTTATAGGGAATAATATTTTATTAATTCAGTAAGTTAATTTCATAGTTTTCTGGTCACAAATTGATTTTTTGTATCATTACAGGTAGGTACCGACCACATCATATTATATCTACTATTTTTCTGAACTGAATCATTGAAATTTTCACATAGATCAAAACTCACCCCAAAATTTGACTTGAAATAAGCACCGATTCGAATATATAATATATATATATATATATATATATATATATATATATATATATATATATATATATATATTATATATATTCGAATCGGTGCTTATTTCAAGTCAAATTTTGGGGTGAGTTTAGATCAAAACTCACCCCAAAATTTGACTTGAAATAAGCACCGATTCGAATATATATAATATATATATATATATATATATATATATATATATATATATATATATATATATATATATATATATATATATATATATATATATATATATATTATATATATATATATATATATATATATATATATATTGGTTTTTTAATTGCCGAATGTTGATATAGTATGAGGTTTAATGGGTAGCGGCAAGGGCAGGATATTCAAAGACCTTTCTGGCTATGACCTATGTATTTCGATACCAATTTGTATCTTCTTCAGGGTCGCCAGTAGTCCTTGATGAGTCAAGTTCCACCAGCATTTGTTCATTATACAATTAATTAATTTATTTAAAGACCGAAAAGGAAACATTCATCTTATTGCTTGTGTTATTTGTTTTTTTGGTTTCAAAGGCAAATATCAGAAATTTCGTTACGATGAGTTATTCAATGATTGAATAACTCATCGTAACGAAATTTCTGATATTTGCCTTTGAAACCAAAAATTTCGTTACGATGAGTTATTCAATGATTGAATAACTCATCGTAACGAAATTTCTGATATTTGCCTTTGAAACCAAAAAAACAAATAACACAAGCAATAAGATGAATGTTTCCTTTTCGGTCTTTAAATAAATTAATTAATTGTATAATGAACAAATGCTGGTGGAACTTGACTCATCAAGGACTACTGGCGACCCTGACGAAGATACAAATTGGTATCGAAATACATAGGTCATAGCCAGAAAGGTCTTTGAATATCCTGCCCTTGCCGCTACCCATTAAACCTCATACTATATATATATATATATATATATATATATATATATATATATATATATATATATATATATATATATATATATATGTAGAACGGGGCTAAATTGGAAATGCGGGGATATTTTAGAATTCATAACCTGTAACTTCATCTGGCAATCCTGTTTAGGTACAACACAATTCCGCGTAAATTACACTGTAATACTATAGTACATAACCTCACTTATTCAGACTTTAGATGATTTCAGTATTCGTAAGCGTGGTAATGGTCTGTTAGACATTGAAAGTGAGGCGGAATATCAACCAATATTTGAGCCTGTCAAACTTTCAGTGCTAGTGCGTCGTGGGTGAGAGTTATAGTACTTAAGTTTTATATGAAAAATGGTGTTGATGTTAGTATCATTGTGCAAAAAAGTTATAAAGATTATGCAACCCCAAAATTTTCTATAGTCCATTTTGAAGATCGGGGCTATTCTGGATGGCGTTTTTATAATCATTCCAAAATATCCCCGGTGTTCTAAAATCACCCCATTCTTTAAATTGTCAATGCTATATACCTTTTATTATTCTTGATTTAAAAATGTATGTTTTCCAATTTAACCCCATATACGAGGTAACTATAATTTATGCGTTATTCTTACCGATTCTAAAATATCCCCGACCCACGAGGCTATTTTAGACGGGCCTAAAACAATTTTTTTTCAGCACCCTGTAGGTATTTATCGTAGAATAATATTTGGTCGTATATAAACCTATCCAAAAAGCATATCAAAATAGATTATTTTTAATTACTCTTTCTGCAATATTAAAAATAATAAAAAAAATGTCTAGAATAGCCCCGTTCTACGGCATTCTCGTAGTTTTCAAAGAAGTTGATCAGTCGTCCAAGTATCTCAATCTTTTAAGATTTCAAGACTCAGATAAAACGGACGTCTTTGAGATATCCTCCGCTGAATTAGATATTGATAAAAATATTTGCGCCCTTATAAGTTTAGCAATAACAGGCTTAATGAAATGGAAAAATGACCTTTATTGAATTGTTAACGTTTCATCATGTAAATGCATGACTTTTGGTTATTGAAATTTTTATATCTTATATATAAAATTCTCGTGTCACAATGTTCATTCCCATACTCCTCCGAAACGGCTTGACCGATTCTCATGAAATTTTATGAGCATATTAAGTAGGTCTGAAAATCGGCCAACATCTATTTTTCATCCCCCTAAATGTTAAGGGTAGTCCACCCCTAAATTTTTATTTTTAATTAAAATACATACAATCCTAAATTTTCACCCTTCTACGATCAACCTTTATTTTTTATTTGTTAAACTCCTTCGAAATGACTCGACCGATTCTCATGAAATTTTGTGTGCATATCGGTTAGGTCTGAGAATCCGAAAAAATCTATTTTTCATCCCCCTAAATGTTAAGGGTAGTCCACCCCTCATTTTTTTCTTTATTTTTCTGACAACATTTTCTGTTCTATTTTTTTATGATACAGCATTCAAAAATATATACAACCGTAAATTTTCACCCCTCTCCGATCAACTTCTATTTAGATAGATAAAAATAATTTATATAGCAGAACAACGTTTGCCGGGTCAGATAGATAGATAGATATGTAGATAGATAGATAGATAAATAGATAGATAGATATATAGATAGATAGATAGATAGATAGAAAGATAGATAGATAGATAGAAAGATAGATAACTATCTAGATAGATAGATAGAGATACATTAGCAGATTGATGAATATATAGAAAGACAGATAGATAAAAATTTTTATGGCAGAACAACGTTTGCCGGGTTAGATAGATATGTAGATTAGATAGATAGAACGACAGAAAACTATCTAGATAGATAGATAGATAGTTAGATAGGTAGATATACATCGGCAGATAGATGAATAGATAGAAAGATAGATAGATAAAAATAATTTATATCGCAGAACAACGTTTGCCAGGTCTGCTAGTATATATATATATATATATATATATATATATATATATATATATATATATATATATATATTTTTATATATATATATATATTTATATATATATATATATATATATATATATATATATATATATATTTTCTTCTTGATTTGTTTTCTTGGGTAATTAAGTCTATTTACAACTGATGGTTTATCTATATTTACATCCACAGAAAAATGTTTAACGTTTCAGCAATCACTGTTGCCTTCATCAGAAAAAATTTTTGTTGTCATCCATAGCTAAAATTTAAATTAACATAGTACAATACAGCAAATTAAGTCGACAAAAAACAAAAACAAAAATACACAAAAATAATCTACCTTTCTTCCGTACACAAGAGTGGCAAATTCATTTAAAATTACATGTCATTAGATATAAAACGAAAGCATTGTTCAAAGACGGTGGGACAGTATACGTTTGAATTAAACTGAAATATAATGTGCAGTGAAATACATATATTTATCGAGCGATCTTGAACAGCTGATTATTTTTTGTAAAACAACTGAAATGGATAGTCGGTATATAACATGTGAGCTGGTTATAGGAATTATTTCTTTTGTTATGGTAAAATGTTTGTGTAGAATTTTCTCATAAGATTTGTATCAGCTTTGGCGTTAACAGTATTTTCATCTTCCTTTTGGATTTCAATCATTTCCATAATTTCACGTTTTTTGATATTTCGTTGGCTTCTAAGAATTCTTGTTTCCTCGTAATTAAATTGATGTTGATATTCGATGATATGGTTAGTTATCGCCGTTTTATTCCTTCTATCATATTTGTGGCTGTTGAGTCGGGACTTTAAATATTGGCTAGTTTGACCTATGTAAACTTTATCGCAATTAGAGCAAGGTATTTCGTAGATTACATGGCTTCTCTTATATATATATATATATATATATATATATATATATATATATATATATATATATATATATATATATATATATATATATATATATATATATACTAGCTGACCCAGCAAACGTTGTTCTGCCATATAAATTATTTTCATCTATCTATCTTTCTATCCATTCATCTAACTCTATATGTAACTATCTAGATAGTTATCTATCTTTCTATCTATCTATCTAACTATCTGACCAGGCAAACGTTGTTTAAATTATTAAAATGGCTATTAAAAAATATGGGTGTTTGATAGAAGGGTGAAATTTAGAGTTGTATATATTTTTTAATGCAACATCATAAAAATGTTTGGGGTGGACCACCCTAATCACTTAGGGGTATATATTACGACCTATTCTCAGACCAACTATTGTTATTTTCGATTGCCATCTTGCAACCCTATTGCGGATCTGTGGCTGAAATAAAAAAAATGAAAATCGCAATGGAAAATTGGGGTTGATCGTAGAAGGGTAAAAAATAGAGAGTTATATGAATTTTTTTATTATATGACAAAATAAAAATAAAAATCTTGCCAGAAAAAGTTTATAATTAACAAATTAGCAGATAGCAGATAGATAGCATAGGGGTGAAAATTTAGGGTCATATGTATTTTTGAATTCTGCACCATAAAAAAAAATAGAACAGAAAATTTTGTCTGAAAAATAAAAAAAAAATTAAGGGGTTAGGGGGATAAAAAACAGATGTTGGCCGATTCTCACACCTACCCAATATGCACACAAAATTTCATGAGAATCGGTGGAGCCATTTCGGAGGAATTTAACAAATAAAAAATAGGGGTTGATCGTAGAGAAGTAAAAATTTAAGGTTGTATGTATTTCTGGATGCTGCATCTTGAAAAAATAAGAACAGAACATTTTGTCTGAAAATTAAAAATATTGAATTAAGGGGTGGACCACCCTTAACATCAAGGGGGATGAAAAATAAATGTTGGCCGATTCTCAGACCTACCCAATATGCACACAAAATTTCATGAGAATCGGTCTAGCCATTTCGGAGGAGTTTAACTTCTAACACCGTGACACGAGAATTTTATATATATATATATATATATATATATATATATATATATATATATATATATATATATATATATATATATATATATATATATATATATATATATATATATAATAATCCTGGTGTAAAACGTTGTTTCAACACCATGATATTCCCATTCATCCTAAGAGCGGTGATTATAAGAAACGTCTGGAGATCTAAGGCCCCTACACACGAGCGTCGATGTCTTAATACATCAACGTGCATCCAAGAACGTGAAACCAATAACGTTAATGTGTATAAAAAAACGCACGTTTTTGAATGCACAACCCGGATGAATGCCGCGTTGATGTTTTCAGGAATCGCATGAATTTTTGGATGCGTATTCCAACGAATGCATTCAAGTCTCTACGTGTAGATGCAAATTACCGTGGAGTGTGCGTTTTTAAAGCAGTAGTGGCGGTTAAGTTTATGAAATAATTTGTTACTGCAGTAGGTATTTGAAAGGATAAGTTAAATATTTCAGTAAATTTGTATATTATTTTCTAAAAATGTTTGCAGATAGTTTCGTCATTATGTCTGACTGCAGAACAATGTCCCGGGAATTTCTACGGAAAGGACCCCGCGCGGGAACACATATAAAATGGTTCTCGTTGGAATGTCTTCATTTTTTTATATGTTTTTATATCCTTTGTTATCAACAAAATGTGAAGGTTCTAAACAGTTTCTATGTCTAGTTTCGATTTTATGGATTTTTGAAATGTTGCGACTAAGCCAAATGTGAATAAACTTTGTTAGTGTGAAATAATTTTGGTTATGATAACTTTGGGACCAACTGTAGGTATTTCACGAATAATGTATATTCTTCATTCTTTTTTTAATAATTGCAGATCAGAAATGATTCTTTTCCCTACAGGGCGACTCTTAAATAGTTACAAAGTTTGTCAAAAATTAATTTATATAACAGTATTTCTTAAACTTTTATTGGTATTATAACACTTTTGAGAAAATCTAAATATTGAAGACGCTACTTTATTCATCATCCACCTAAATAGAAACCATAAAATTGTATTCTGATCCGACCTACATAGGTAAGCAAAACAGCTTAACATGACAGTTACAAAACTAGCAAAAATCGTTCCCATATTTGTAGTTATGGAGGGTAGAAGTATTTGTAGTGTCTTATGGTATTTGGGCTATGCACGTCACCAAAATAATATTAAATATCCCAGTAGGTTTCTTTTAGAAAATATCTTGCAGGTAATAGGCCACCATAGTTAATAAACAGTTTTTTGATATTGTGAATATACGTTCTAATATTCAATTTTATCAAAATATACTTTAAAAAAATTACCATCATAACTGCGTTATATGTATATTATAATATGAACTAGATTCCTTCAGTACTTAGATAATTCCTTATGTTTTCTCAAAAGAGTTTAATATAATACCAATAAAAGTTTCAAGAAAATATTTCAAAAAATGTTATGAAATTTAATTTTTGACCAAGTCTGTGACCATTTCAGAGCCACCCTGTAGGTACTGATCTGAAATTGTTAGACAAATGATAAAATATATATATTCTCTGGAAAGTGTTTACATAATTTTCCTCAAAAATATTACAATAAATTAATTGCACATGGAAAAATTCTTTTAAACAATTATCGCAATTGGCTTAATCGCAACATTTCAAAAATTCATAAAATCGAAACTAGACATAGAAACTGTTTAAATCTTTTACATGTTGGTGACAACAAAGGATATAAAAACATATAAAAAAATTGGGAAATTCCAACGAGAAACATTTTATATGGGTTCCCGTGCAGGGTCCTTTGTGGAGTTGTACAGGGACCTACCCTGCTTTTGGCAGACAAAATCAAAGCACTATTTAGACCGAAATAAAAAAAATTAACCATATAAAATATTGATAGAGAAGCTGCAAATCATTCAACCAAATGCTACAAAAAGTGTAGTTGTCGCTAAAATCAATAGTCTTCATGGTGGGTTTCGGAGATAAAATGAAAAAGTTTTAATCTCGAAGAGGTGTGTACGGTGGTACGGTGAGGCTTTCGTGAAACAATACTCTGTATTGTGACAACTACCGACGAACATTCTGCTGATGAAGATGGAAACTCCATTGAAACGTCCAATGAATTTTAATTTTAAAATGTAATGTTTGAAATAAACCTGTTATACCAATAAATGATATCTCTTGGAATGAATACGATAAACAGGTAAAAATCAAGAATTCAAATATATATATATATATATATATATATAAATAAATATACATATTGTTTTTCTATTTGTTTATGTATAATTTAAACATAACTCAATTTTTGTATTATTTTATTAGAGTATTTTACATTGCTTAGTTGAGGAACATTTCATTTATTTTTCCAAACAGAAGTTGCACATTCATTGGTTACGATTTAACAGCTTATACTGAATGAAAAAATCAACTTCATTGTCGGAGCCTTCAAAAATACTGAATTTCTTCATTTTTGACCAAGGTTATTGCTATAATTTAATGGAGTTTATATCGAGAAAATATATTCACAAACATAAAATATATATACATTTCACTAAACATGTTACTAAATATTGTGGATTTATACAGTCTGGATTTTGAGTATCGGGTTGTTTTAAAAACTGGATTTCTTCTTGAATTTATTTAATTTTATGTAGTGATTCTATCTATAAGTTTAAAACGAAATTATCAATAAGTAGCTGAAGTTTTCTTGTGAATTCTTATTGAAACTTAATTTCATCAATATATACTTTAATCTTCTTGTATTTAGTTTTCACGGTATTATTTTTCTGTCTAGGCACCATAGAGTTTACTTCCCTACTTTGACAGGAGAAGTTACTCTTTGGTGATTGACAGTTCTCTGCTGTCAGTTGGAGGAAAAAATATACACCCAATTGAGAAAGAAATTACAATCTTTTTTTAACAAGGTGTCGATTAGAAATCATTTTTTTGAACGAACTTAGTACTTTTTCAATTTCATCGAAATACCATAAATATTCTTCTAATCAATTTAAC
Source organism: Cynegetis impunctata (assembly GCA_030704885.1). Lineage (NCBI taxonomy): Eukaryota > Metazoa > Arthropoda > Insecta > Coleoptera > Coccinellidae > Cynegetis > Cynegetis impunctata. The sequence goes on along the minus strand of JARQZK010004471.1, from coordinate 6,756 downwards.
GTATTAACCCTACCCAACATTAATGGTATGACAAAGTTGAACGAACTTCTTTCAAGGTCAAGGAAACACTTTCTAACTATTATAATATAGGTGTGCTATTTCGGTACTAAAGAAAGTCATCAATAATAATTGTCATAGAGGGCGATTCTTTCCGTTTGATAGATGACTTCACACAACTCGGTTATGACAGGCGAATACAGATACCTAATTTTCCTTTCGCATAAAGACCGAAACGATGTATGAAAATATCGAAATTTATATATTTTAACCGGCACATTACGAAAAAATCCAGTTTTGAACAACGAGATATTAACAATAGTTTTTGTTTAGCGGAAAATAGATTAAATAACAATATAATATTTTGTTTGAATAAGGCATTATTCATATATATATATATATATATATATATATATATATATATATATATATATATATATATATATATATATATATATATATATATATATATATATATATATATATATATATATATATATATATATATATATATATATATATATATATATACAGGGTGTTTTAGAAATGCGTACCTACATTCGAGAGCAATTACACCTCGATGACATATGAAAAAATCCCTCATGAGCTTTTTCCCTAATTGACATCGTTTAAGTAATACAGGATGTTAAAGTAATTAAAATTTAATATGCTGGATATCTCACAAAATAAGAAATTTCAACCACTACTTTAACTCATAAGGCGTAGAAAAAATGCATAGAACATTTTATCATCTGGTATATTTGGTAGTTCTTTAATTTTTTCCAAATCTTCATTAACTTTAATAAATATCTATTGTCTTTCATTTTTCATGTAGGAGGTAGGAGGCCAAGTTTTTGAGATATACCAAGTATTTTGTGTCTGTTACTAAAGTAGTTTCGTAAAAATATAGTAAATTTATCTACATTTCTTAAATAATGGTGTGATACATGTTAAAACCCTATTCACGCAAGCAGAATATTAGAAAATTATGAAACTTAGAAAATTAGAGTATGGAGACATGCACTTGTTTTGTGGGAGTGTCAAAGAAACACTGCAAGAGCAGTATTCAGAAAAATATCTTAACAACTAAGCCTCGTAAATGAAATTTAAAAGACAATAGATATTCAGCAAATCAAATATTAAGTACATATTCCAAAAAACACTCAATATACCGAGTGCGGAAAAATTCTGTGCGATAAGGTATAAGGGTTATCTACCATTGTTCTACGCCTTTAGAATGAGGTTAAGTTGAATCATGTTAATATTGAGACCTTATGGACTAGGTTAAAATTTTAAAGTATTTTCTTTGTTTTGTGAGATATCTTACAAATTATATTTTTAATTACTATTTTCGACACCACGTATTACCTTAACGGTCTGATCTAAAGAAAAAGTTCGTATAGGATTTCTTCATTTCATCAAGGTCTATTTACTCCAAAATTTAAAGTACTTATTTCTGAAATATCCTGTTATATATATATATATATATATATATATATATATATATATATATATATATATATATATATTTATATATATATATATATATATATATATATATATATATATATATATATATATATATATATATATATATATATATATATATATATATATGTATATTTATAGATTCAGTGTATATTTGGCGGTGCAAAATGAAAAATTGAGCTGATATCTACATTTCTTCATATAACTTGATTATTAATCCCGAAAATGTCAAAATATTAAATGGAAACCCATGAAGTAGCTTGATTATGATTTTGATGGTAACTGAACAATAAAAGGATTGGCGAGTTGTTGTCAAAGATTCAGAAAACTTAGTCGTAATACCACAAAATATATATCTCATGAAATTTATTCAAACTATATTGAATTTTAAATTTATTTGTTAACCCTTAAGATTTTTGTGATAAAAAATAACACAAATAAAAATCTTTGTCCACGACTGTACTATAAATTATTCATTATACGTGTGCTTCGTGAAGTATAATTATACCTATTATTAACTACTATTGAATAATGGTTTATTATACACTGCATGACGTCACACTCAAAACGTATGTCCAAACTTGTTAGGATAGTATTGTTATTAGATTTTTAGGTTTTATGTAACTAAGATAACTTTTAGGCAAATTATTAAACTAATATTTAATATAATGCCCAACTCATTGAATATTTACTCTAATAAATTATCTATTTCATTTTTATCAGAGTGAAAGAAAGGAATGGAATCGATGTCAAGTGAAATAGTTGACGTTTAGGTGAGTAGGCAGTTTTCAGTGAACACAGAAAATGTTATGTCAACGCTTTTGATAACTATTTTTATTGTTGAAAATGCAGATTATTACTAATTTTTCCGAGGAAGTCGTGGACAAAGTATAGTATTCTACTCGCACAAAATTGCAATTTTTCACTCGGGTGAATTGCGACACTCGCTTGCAGCTCGTGTCGCAAACTTCACCCTCGTGAAAAATAGCAATCATTTTGTGCTCGTTGAATAATATACTATTTTATTTTAAAATCCACTTCTATATTAATCGGGGAAATTTTCGGTTGAAATTCACTCACGGTGGCCCTGTTATTCTAACAGATTAACCAGCATGGACAAGTTCTTAATAATTATAGCCAATGGACGGGGCAACTTGAAAATGGGTTGATTGAATTAGACAAGTAAGAAACATAAGCAGAGATAAAAGAAGAAAAATCATCGATCAATTTCAAAACGTTGAATGAATGGTTCAACATCGAGAAAATAATTGGACACTGGAATGTGTTTAAATGACCGATCACTTGTATATATAGTGTGACAATTAGTTCGACAATAGACTTGGAGTTATGCCTAGTAACAAGGATGATATTATTGATAAGTGTGCCCTGAAAACTGAAAAGTAGAATTGAAATTTGTAATTCAAGGATCTAATCGTACATTGAACTAATTCCGCCATTACAACTTGATATTTGATCATAACGAAACACGATTAGGCCAAGCTACAGAGATTTGTAGGGAGCATTTTGTGTAAAAAGTGTTAGAAGAAAACCAGCTGCGCCATTGTTTGTAAAATAGTTCCATATGATATAGTGATATGTTTTTCACTCGACTTTATCATTTATAACTTTGTTATTAACAATTTTATGCAAAATTTTTTTAGTTTTTTGCTTATAAAGATGAAACTATCGAAGTAATCGTGATGGTGTGAATAGACTTACTGTAGAAAATGAAAAGACGAAAAAAATGAGAAGTAGGACGACTCGTTCAGACTCTTAGTTTAAGAGAAAATCGGAAAAATCAGTTTTTTCTAAAACTCTTAACTCGGTTATTTTTTGAGTTGTACCGTAGATCCTCCGGCCAGTATTAGTTACTGATATAAACTTTATTTGTGCGAAGATCAGGAACTGTCCGATGCATAGTTTTTGATCTGTGGCCATTTGATGATGTTACTATGCAATTTTCCAGCAGACCTGAATGCGACAGGTATGGTCCGATTTCAATTTACTAAAAAGATTTTGAAAGTAGAATTCTCATAGTTCAAAACGTTGATCTTGGTTTTACATGAAAACGCTGAGAAATATGTTCAAAATAAAGCTGAACATGACGAAAAACGGCCGAGCGCGTAAGAGTAGTTGAAGATTGGGGGTAGAGCAGCAGGCAAGGAGCTGTATGACATTCGAAAGCGTCGGCATTTTGAACGTGACAGTAATTTCTAAACGTTGTCAGATAATAATTGTAAACCCCCACTCTTCAACTACTCTCACGCGCTCGGCCGTTTTTTGTCATGTTCAGCTTTATTTTTAACATATTTCTCAGCGTTTTTATGAAAAACCAAGATGATCGTTTTGAACTATGAGAATTCTACTTTCAAAATCTTTTTAGTAAATTGAAATCGGACCATACCTGTCGCATTCAGGTCTGCTGGAAAATTGCATAGTAACATAATCAAATGGCCACAGATCAAAAACTATGCATCGGACAGTTCCTGATCTTCGCACAAATAAAGTTTATATCAGTAACTAATACTGGCCGGAGGATCTACGGTACAACTCAAAGAATAACCGAGTTAAGAGTTTTTGAAAAAACTGCATTTTGGACGGTTTTCTCCGATTTCCTCTCAAATTAAGGGTCTGATCGAGTCGTCCTACTTCTCATTTTCTTCGTCTTTTCATTTTCTACAATTAGTCTATTAACACCATCACGATTACTCTGATAGTTTCATTTTTATAAGCAAAAACTAAAAAAATGCAATTTTTTGCATAAAATTGTTGATAACAAAGTTATAAATAATAAAGTCGAGTGAAAAACATATCACTATATGATATGGAACTATTTGACAAACAATGGCGCAGCTGGTTTTCTTCTAACACTTTTTACATGAAAAAATCTCTGTAGCTTGGCCTAGATGGGTACCTATATTTAAGCCTTTCGCTCACGGTGTACAATATATTGGACATCACTTTACGTAAATCCTAACGAATTTGTAGTATGCTCTATTCACTTTACTCACAAAGTACAGTATTCTGTAAACATCCTTATTACTATTTTAAACTGTTTCCTCCACCTAGCGTTGAGTAGTTCACCTAAAAAAATTTGATTAATGGTACCTATTACTGAGTTGTAGCAGTTGTTTCAGAATTTTGAAATGAGGTGGCGCTTCAAACTTTAAAACATGTTGTGACATGTCTGCAATATTTATTTTGGTAATAACCGATACGTGTATTTGTTACTTTCACAGTGAACTTGCTGAAAATTTAGTTTGTTTTTTCTATATTGGAGTAAATGATACTGTACAATATACTGTACATTGTGAGTAAACAGAAATCGACAGGTATGGTAAAAAACTCCACGTTATTTAGAGTTTTCGTGATATTAGATTTATTTCATTGTAGTACGAATTGAAAAATGAGTGAAAAAGTGCCGTTGACAGAAGAACAACTGTTGAAACTAATAATTGAGGAGGGCCTATCAGATATTGAAGGGCTTAGTGATGACGATTATGGGTGGGGAGATAGGGACGTAGAAGTAAGCAATGATTATGATGATGAAAATACGGTAAAAGAAAGTCAATATACATTTATGCATTTCAAAAAAACAAAATTGTTTTTTGATATATCGCACAAATGAATGATCAGTTGTAACCTTATGTTGTTTTTCAATTGTATTTCATTTCACAAAATCGCAAATACACTGCCACTTATTCAAAATGTTCAATATATTGTACAAGTCATATATACCATTCACCTACAATGTACAGTATATTGTCCATATCCCTAAAATGGATGACATAGAATTTTTACGAGTACGCTAAAAAATTGTGAAAAAATAAAAGAGTAAGTCTTCCTAATTTCAGATTTTTATCTTGAAAAACATAAATACGTGAGCGGAAGGACTAAAATTAATTAACTATCTAAAAAGTTTAGAATTTTTGTTCATCTTCTGATACCTACTTGTCAAGACTGAGCAAGAACGGTATTTTTATAAATATTATGTATTTAAAATATGAGCAACTTTACATTGAAACAGTTACATCATCTGAATAAAAGACAACAGAACCACCACATTCCTATAATATTAACACTAACGATTCATTTTTCAAATTATCATAATAACATTGTTGCAGTTGAAGTAATATAGAAAATATTGAAACAATGGTTTATAAAAACAATTTACACTTTTATTAAATGAAATAACGCATGACGCAGGTTTCGGTGAAACTTCACCTTCTTCAGATGCTAAATGCAAAATAAATACATTTCTCCGTTATATCGAATACAAGAAATTAATAAATGAAAAATTATATGGAAAGAGTAAACAGAAGGATGTTTACAAGGATTAGTAGAATAGAAAAAACCTATTCTCAAGTGATGGTGAGGTAGTTACGTTATTTTGAAAAAATTAAGAAGGGGGCTTTAATATGATCAATTTGACTCTTCAATAGGACACCTGAATGTTTATATATATATATATATATATATATATATATATATATATATATATATATATATATATATATATATATATATATATATATATATATATATATATATATATATATATATATACAGGGTGTCCCACAATTTTTTAGACAGGCTATAACTCTAAAACGGCTGAAGATAACTTCATGAAATTTGGTATGCAGCAATTGGACGGATTTTACAATATTGCGAATCCTCATGACGTCAGCGAAATCATCACGTAGCTATGACGTCATGTCATTATAAAATATTCAAATGTAAAGGTGGTCGTGTGACTGCCTCATATTAAAGGTCTTTTTATTTCTGAATTCAACCATGTAATACATTTAGTATGATAAAATTTATTAGTTGTGTATTTTCGATCAAAAGGAGCTTAACAAAATAAATAAAAAGTTTAATAAACAAATTTAATCACATGAAAATCAAGGCGATAATACCATTATTCTACAATTAATTTTAACACAAGCCTCAAACCTGATTTTCATGTGATTAAATTTGTTTATTAAACTTTTTTATTTAGTTTGTTAAGCTCCTTTTGATCGAAAATGCACAACTAATAAATTTTAACATACTAAGTGTATTACATGGTTGAATTCATAATAAAAACACCTTTAATATGAGCAGTCACACGACCACCTTTACATTTGACATTTCATAATGACATGACGTCATAGCTACGGTGATGATTTCGCTGACGTCATGAGGGATTCGCAATATTGTAAAATCCGTCCAATTGCTGCATACCAAATTTCATGAAGTTATCTTCAGCCGTTTTAGAGTTATAGCCTGTCT
>JARQZK010004470.1:102500-188560 GCA_030704885.1 Cynegetis impunctata | reverse complement strand
CTCTGATAACTAAAAAGAATAATATTACGAACCTGAAAGAAATCAAAAACAATGCTATTTCTTCGGGTTCTCAATTAACAATATTTGAAATATAAAATGACATTAATTAACAACTGACAAATCAAGGCGTTCTCTAAGCTGAAATCGAATAAAACATAGAAGATAAAATAGAAAGTAGTTTTTTAGAAGAAATGACACTGTTCATTTTTACAAGTTTAAATAATCTTGGTACGTATAATTTAACCGGAGTGCCATTACGATGATTTGAAATGTCAAATACGATCGTGGCTATCCTAGATCTAATTGTTTGACGATTAAATGCAAAATCGCCATATAAAAATTTTAAATTGGCAATATTTCAAAAACTTCAAATTTTAGGTATAGATAACTTCATACAAAGTTACATTCTTTTTAAATGCTAAATACTACAAAATAAGAAAAATGGGGGATTTCCATTTGAAAAAATTGATGTTTGTCAGTTTTCTCAATCTCATTTTAGATTTTTTTTTCGAACACCCTGTATGATTAGTTATCTTAGTACTATACAAAATCTATTAAAGCAAGTCTTTTTCAATAAGGAATCGACCCCAAAGTAAGTAATACGGGAGTCCTCATAGGAACAATTTATAATTATATTAGGGCTTGCAATCGTCATTTTTGACATGAAAACCTAAATATGTCAAAAACGCTTAGACTTAGGTATAGGACAAAATACATGAAATCTGCCTAGAATCTTGCGTAAAATCTAAAAATGTATTAATATATAGGGTATCCAATTTAAAATAAGCAAGTTGGTATCTACTTCCGGTATAACCGGAAGTGTCACCATCTTGAAAATATTTTAGTCGAGTTGCCCCTATCAACATTAGTATACTGTCAAATTTTCAAAAGTTTCTTATGTGTAGTTTTCCATATACAGATCGCGTTTCTTTCCCGGTGGGACACCCTTATATATATATATATATAATATATATATATATATATATATATATATATATATATATATATATATATATATATATATATATATATATATATATATATATATATATATATATATATATATATATATATATATATATATATAATTATACAAATGTACAGGTGGAGCGTCTGTCATTGTTAATTTTTTTTATCACTGAAGATACCAAAGTGCTTCAATGTTATTGTTCTGATATTCCTATAAAACATATACATAGACAAATAGACAAATTAATATTTTGTGAATTTCTGAATGTATTTTGAATAATATTGAGATGTATACATCTTAGGTTGAAAAATTATACACATTCATAATAACAGGTTCAATATACCTATGTCGTCATGTGAGAATAATATTGTGAATGTTGTGGATAAAAATATAGTTTATACCAGATAAGAACCAGAATCCAAGTTTTAGAAATCATAACTTTACGAGAATCTCAGCTTCAATATCGACTTCAGTACTCCAAATGAGTATTGCATCGCATTACCTAATTCAGGATCAACTGAGTGCCCTTAGCAATAATGAACAATGCCGACAATTATTTTTATCATTAACTTTTGATTCAATAAATTTTGGAAACTGAAGCGTCAAATCCAATATCAATTAAACTGATATCTTGGATATTTTGTCCTTCCATAACTTTTACATTACCTTGATCATGATGAGCGATGCGTTGATATTTGCTCAACCGACCACTAACGATGTCTCTTGAGTGTAACTTGGACAGTTTCAAGGTAAGCCAGACGCTAATGCCATAATTAATGATGATATGTACGATAATAATTACTCAGACTCACGCCAAAGTTTTCTATAATGGTAGTTTATTGCCGAGAAAATTCAGAAATTGAATAATATATTCATGCATTTTCATTATTACTCATGTATAGGTATAGGCCTTTATTTTAGTACAGTAATATCGAAAACATTGTTTTATTCACTAATTATGTGTAAGAGAAGCAATTTACGATGTAAGCCTATTATAAATAAATACATATGTATAAATATGAATCTATTATATATATATATATATATATATATATATATTATATATATATATATATATATATATATATGTTCAGAAAGATTTCCGCGGTCGGAAGTATATGAAAAACTTGGTTCACGGAATGAACCGCGTAAAAGATTTGAAAAATCTCGACGTTTCGGCTCCTTTTGCGAAGCCATCTTCAGGAGAATTAGTCTGGGAATACTTCAGAATCGTGGCCTCAATCAGCCTACTACACGAATAGAATTCTGATGCATCGGAAACACTACGAGTGTGAGGTCTCTCACTGCCTACTCCACCAACCGTACTGCTTCCTGTCAACTCTCATGTCTCTATCTGCCTACTCTTCAGAGTCAACTGACGGGCCGATCGTCGCGTGGTCGTCTTTATCGGGGTGGGGTGCGGGGACTCACGCTCATCAGTGCGGGGATGCACTCTGATTGGGTGTGACATGGCGACCACTGAGAAGTGGTTTCCATGCTGATGGGAGTCTGTGACTGTCATCTCTGGTGTTCAAACAATTTGGACGTTTTTCTATTTCTACAGCTTCACGGAAAATTCGGGATTTGAAAGATCGGACGGGAGCAATAGTTCTTGTATTGGGGAAATCGATAATGTGGCCTGTTTGGGTGTGATGTTGGGAAAGTGCGTTGGTGATATCTGAGTGTCTTACTGAAAGTGAATGTTCTTTGGCACGGACCTGAATTCGTCGGTTCGTTTGTCCTATATAAGAACGAGGACAATTGGAACAGGGAATCTCATAAACACCGTGATTTTTCGTTAAGAATTGTATCCTTGACGGATCTGACCAGATGGGAGAGTTTTTTGTTGAGTAGTGAATATTGTTTTGATGTTTGTGTTTTTGAGAGATCTTGCGATCTTATCTGTTACTCCTTTGATGTAAGGAAGAAATAATTTAGGTGTAGATTCTTGTTCAGTGGGATTGGAAGGTGGTAGAGGTGGGGTGATGTTTGTGTGTTTGCGTATGCTCTTGTTGATTTGATATGTGTTGTAACCGTTCTGTAATAATATATGTTTTAGAGTATTGAGTTCTGATTCACGGTGTTCGTCGTCAGATAGTCGAATGGAACGGTAGATTAGGGTATTAACTACAGAGTTAAGTTGAGAAGGATGGTGGTGAGATTGGGCGTTCAGATAACGGTTTGTATGGGTGGGTTTACGATAAACTGAATAGGAGAAGCCTTGGGATGGAAGTTTTTTGACCATGACATCGAGGAATGGCAGGGACCCATCGTTTTCCACTTCCATTGTGAATTGGATACTTGGATGTATGCCATTCAAATGATTCAAGAAGTGGAGCAACGAATCTCTGCCATGGGGCCAGACGATGTCTTTGCGATCTGGCCCCATGGCAGAGATTTTAGGTGAAGATAACCTCATACAAAGTTACCTTCTTTTTAAATGCTCAATACTACAGAATAAAGAAAATGGGGGGTTTCCATTTGAGAAAATTGATTTTTGTCAGTTTTCTCAATCTCATTTTAGATTTTATTTTTTGCACACCCTGTATAACTAGTTATCCAAATATTATTCAAAATCTATCAAAGTGAGTCCTTTTCAACAAGGAATCTAACCCAAAGTAAGAAAAAAAGGCTTGCTTATAGGAACAATTGATAATTATATTAGGGCTTGCAATCGTCGTTTTTGACATAAAAACCTAAATATTTCAAAAACGCTCAGATTTAGGTATAGGACATGATGCATAGAATCTGCCTAGAATCTTAAGCAGAATCCAAAAATGTAATAATATATAGGATATCCTATTTGAAATAAGCGACCTAAGGTCTATTTCCGGTACAACCGGAAGTATATTATCAACAAAAAAATCATACAACAGATGCATTTTGCGCCATTGGACTTACCTGCAAAATTTCATAAATATTCTTTTTTTCGTTCGAAAGATATTTACTTGCTTCCATACTTTATCGCAACCCTGTATATATATATATATATATATATATATATATATATATATATATATATATATATATATATATATATATATATATATATATATTATATATATATATATATATTATATATATATATATATATATATATATATATATATATATATATATATATATATATATTTTGGTATTGGTAGGTGTGGATGGTGACCGATGCGCTGCGACCTTATTAGATCTATTGTGCCCCATCTTCCTCTGCTTCTCGATGTGTTCTCGTTTTACATCTGCCCCTCAAGCCTCAATACCTTCAGGAATTTGAGGATTTTAAGGGGGTCTATTTTTTGTATTTCTTCTACAGTCAGCTGGTATGATCCCAGTGTGTTCAGTCTTTCATGCTGCACAGCATTACACTCCATCAGTTTATGGTGGGGTGTTTCTGGACGTTCCTTGCAGAATCTGCAGGTGCTTTCCCCCTCTAAACCTAGCTTCCTTAGGTATTCTTTGAGTCTGCAATGCCCCGTAAGAAATCCTGTGATTGTCTTTAGACTAGTTTTGCTGAGGTTAATCAGTGTCTTCGATCTTGCTCGGTTGAACTTGCCTAGGAGATCTTTGGCCTGTCTCAGCCCTGGAAGTCTTGGCAGTATGTTGCTCTCATTGCTTCTTCAGCTTTATTGAGTTCTACTTGGAAGTAAGATTTTCCAAGTCCGCAGAAAGGCTCTGGCCCGATTAGTGGCGTTGACGCACCTTTTCGTGCCAGGGTATCTGCTTGTTCATTACCCTTCACTCCGATGTGCCCCGGCACCCAGAGGAGGATCAGTTTGTTGTTCTTGCCCAGATCGTTAAGTTTGTCTAGGCATTCACAAACCATCTTTGAGTTGATGTTATAAGAGCGCAACGCTTTGATGGCTGCTTGGATAGCGGAGAGGATCGCAATTTCCTTGTTCCGGTATTTCCTGTCGAGGTTGAACTGAATGCACCTTTCTTTGGCGTGAATTTTCGCTTGAAAAATACTGGGGAACTGGCCCATGGGTTCTGAGTATTTGGTACGGGGCCCAACGACTCCTGCTCCAGTTCCTTCGGGAGTTTTAAACCCGTCCGTATACCATATTATGGTATTTTTCTCCAGTGCTGAATGGATTCTATGCTCCATTATATATATATATATATATATATATATATATATATATTTATATATATATATATATATATATATATTATTATACTTATACTATAGACCAAATAAAGGTAAGTTACTGTTATATTTCTTATACCTTAAACCAGACATGGGCAAAGTACGGCCCGCGGGCCAAATGCGGCCCTTTGGGCTAGTCAATCCGGCCCGCGGCATGGTTTTGAAAAACCCCTTAAAATTACACATAGTGCAAAATATATTTTCTGTGTAATGTCTGTAGATATGTAGCATGGAGTACAATGCGTGTGTGCACGGTATTGCTTGGCTAGGTTCGGAACAAATCGGGCGCCACCATTTTAGTGTTGACTGCTCGGACAGTCACGTAGTTAGCACCTCTTCGGCTGTGTGCCCGTTTTATGTTTCTATAGTTTTGCTTTGTTCCCAGTGTTTTTTGATCGTTACAATGGCAAGTAAAAAACGTAAAGTTGATTCAGAATGTCGTCTGTTTAAAGATCAGTGGACTTGGAAGTACTTTTTCACCCCTATTAAGGATAAACCTGTGTGCCTCATTTGCAATGAAGTTTTAGCCATATTGAAGGAATTTAATCTCTCGCGACACCTCATGACCAAAACATAACAACGCCACTTGACAGGTCAGCAAAATATTTTTAATGGCTTTCGGACTTGGCATTTTTTACAGATCTTCGCAGTCACATCAACAAATTGAACCTTAAACTCCAGGAAAGAAATCAGTTAATCCATGAAATTTGGGTCATATCAGGGGTTTCAAAATGCAATTGAATCTATTTTCCAAACAACTAGTCAAGAAAGATCTCACCCATTTCCAACACTAAAAACTATTGCAATTATGGAAGACAAACTTAAGAGCTACGAGAAAATCGTGAAATGTCTTCATGACGAATTTGAACGGAGATTCCATGACTTCAAAGTTATTGAACAGGACCTGAACATTTTTAGCTTGCCATATAATGTGGACTTTGAATCAGTCAAACCAGAATTGCAGCTCGAACTGATTGAGTTGCAATGTAACATTGAATTGAAGCAACAATTTCTCAATGTTTCTAAAGTTGAGTTCTACAAGGCCCTGTCAAACTCAAGCTTCCCGAACCTGAAATCTCACGGTCAGAAGATAATTGCGATGTTTGCATCTTCCTACATTTGTGAACAAGTGTTTTCTACCATGAAGCTTCGAAAGAACTACGTTAGAAACCGATTGACTGACGACCATTTGGCTTCTCTACTGCGCATCAGCTCATCATCGTTTGAACCAGATTATGTACAACTTTGAGAATCTCAGTCACAGTTTCATCAGTCACATATGGATTCATACACTACTAAAAAATAATAAATTGTATTTTTTTCTAAGTTTTTTAATATTGTAGCGTATAAGTTGTGAGTGATGTGAAAAATAAAAATATTCATTTATAAAAATATATTTTGTTCAATTTTTTTCGGCCCGCCTAGATAATTTGTTATTTCATCAGGCCCTCCCCTTGGAAAGTTTGCCCATGTCTGCCTTAAACTAACCGTTTCTGAGAAATTTTGAGAAATTCAAAAATACGGACCATAATTCAAAAATTGTTTACACCCTATAACATGTAATAAACTGCTTGTAGCTGAATTTACTGCTTAGCTGAAAGGTTAAAGTTAACTACCACAGAAAAGTTTTATTTCAATATTGTACATCAGATTGGTGAAAAAAATTGTTTCAATACGGATTCAAAATATTGTAAATAACAACATTTAATTTCTTCATTTAAAAATATTTAGATGACTTATATTAAATTATTATTCGATAAATAATCATGAAACAGTATATTTATTTTATCTAACTACATTTTAGATATTAATCTGATAACTGTCCGATCCCCTATTGGATTCCCTTTAAATCTATATCAGGGTTTCCGATACCTAACTCTTATGATTTTTTCGCAAAAGACGTTTTTATATTCTACTTATGAGTGACTTCTTTATCTTAAAAATGGAACATCCTGTATTGTTATTAAGAAGCATTTTTGAAATCTCTCAATTGAAGATCACATAGATTCACTAGAAGCACGAGTTTAAATTTTCGCAAATACGGTGTATCTCAAGCAAAATACAGGCACAAGTATAAACTCAAATTTATTGCTGAACTTTTGAAACATTCTTGGAAATGAAGATCCCCTGTCTTAGTTTTTGTGACGATATTATGTTAAATTCCCCTGTTTGTTAGCAAATGTATCAGCTTCATCGTGAAATAAATCCCAAAATAATATTATTATGGGGCCAATAAAAATTACATTTCAGTATTACCAAAGTTACGATTTCTTTCTTATACCTATCCGACTATTTTTTTCAATAATAGTAGGCTTTGGCCTAGATGAAGTTAGTTATTGTTTTGAAAGAATAATTATTTGACAGGTAAAACACTTAATCAAACCATTGTCATTCTGTGAAGTGGCTGAAATTGGTATTTTCTTGAAAAATTATTACATTTTAATTAGTTAAAATGAGAATTTACCCTCGGCAAGAACGAATTGATATGATGTTGATCAACGGATGCAGATGCAGATAGATGGTACACAGCGCACTTTGATAGACTTGTTAGAAACAAGTTAGATCGATAATATCCAAATCGATGAATACGACGAGGAAGTCCACACATAAGTCCCGACTTTTTTTTAATGAGGATATTTCAAATATATTAACTATAAACTGCCAATGACACCTCAGGATATGAAATACGAATAAAAAGAGCGTTTTGTTTCATACCGCAAAACATGCTATATATAGATATGCTAAATTTGTTTTCCCCAACCTGTATATATATATATATATATATATATATATATATATATATATATATATATATATTTATATATGTATATATATATAATTATATATAAATTTGAATAATTAGGAAGATGGAAAATTAACTTCATGTATAGCCAATAGCATTTACATTTCAATATTTCGAAACTCAAGGAAATACTGTCAACTCAGTTCGCTGAGCAAATTGTGGGGTTATTTGAAAGGAAAAGAAATGGCTTTAGGGTTGTGTTTGGATCAATCAAGCGCCAATGATTGTTCAATTGGGGAACTGTAAATTAGAAAGCATGGGCATACGGGAAACGGCCGGAAAGTGGCTTCAATCATATCTGACAGAACGACAACAAAGTTAGTGTTTTGAAGGAAATAAAAGAAATTAAATCAGAAATATTAGAATCAAAATTTGGAGTACCGCAAGGCTGCGTATTGGTATCAATTCTATATTTAATTTTTATTAATGATTTGTTGTCTATAAATTGATATTTCATAACAGGTTTTGCAGATGACGCAAATGTTATCAGTCCTAGTGACTTCCAACAGCTACAAGTGAATACGCGATATTCTTTCAAAGAAAGTAATACCTGGTTAGCCTAAAATAAGCTCATTTTGAAATAAGATAAAACATCTGCAATAATTATGAATTGATGTGCCGTTACTTGGTTAATACCCATAACAGCACTATTAGAAAAAGACACGTTTGATTTCAACAGTTATTATATTTGACTCTATGACGCCGCGTTTCACCATACGGTGGCTTCTTTGGATATAATGGAAAACTGAAATCTGAATTAAATAATAACTATTAAAATCAAACATGTGTCTTCCTGATAATATCTGCAAAAATTTTTAGTACATATTGATCGAAAATTGAGAGAGAATTCATTGAGATGGATAACAACCATGTAAAACTGGAACAATCAAAACAATTTTTAGGAGTATGTAACGTGTAAATTCTCCGCTTAACCGCCGCCACTGAATTCTACATCGAAATACCGTTCACGCTATCAAATGATACCTGACTTTTGTTTCACCGATGAATAATAAACTCGCCCAGTTAGGAATGACTTGCGTACGACGAGAATATCGAGATAGCTTCGAATTTGCACGTGAAACATCGTTCTCTTTTGGCAAGTATCCGTTGAAGATACAACATCGTTAAGAGTCAAATAATATTCAATATCTATTGAACGAATATTCAGCTTGTTAAAATTATTAATTATCTGTGGCGTCTGATGGACGTCACCTTGGCTGGAGCTGGGAAGCCTTTTCATTGAAACTAAAAACCACTTTGGCTGAAACATTTAAGAGAAGCCACGATATAACTGCAGCTAGAACTACCAAGCAACTAGGGACGAAGATTTCCAAGTGTGGGGAAAAGATTGGGCAATCACAAGAATACAATCCAACTATAATATAATCAATAAAACGTCGATAGAAAATTAAATAGAAAAACAGATAAGTCTCTTTGTATATATAATAAGAAAGTAGTAAATACCTTCATTTTATATCTTGTTGTTATTTCTGAAAACCAAGTAGAACCTATATATGTATAACCTATCTCTCAGCTAGCTCGGGCATGTAATAAAACGGAAGAGTGGTTACATAAATGGCGCCCAACGTTGGCCATTTATGCGACATAAAAAATAATTTTTTTTTGGAAAATTATTATTTATGTAACCACTCTCCCTTTTTATTAATATATATATATATATATATATATATATATATATATATATATATATATATATATATATATATATATATATATATATATATATATATATATATATATATATATATACATCAAAAAACTATAAGGGTCAGCGATATTTTTAGGGTATCGTCTCCTGGTAATGGGAAATTCAATACAGTTTTTTTTACCCACGTAGAGCATAATCTTTTACCCTATAATTTATTTATAATTTCATACAAACTTCGCAAATCAATTGAAAGCTTTAATCTAACTGAAAAGAGTGAAAAATTCGAATTCAATGCACTTAAGATTCTGAGCAAAAAAATTATGACTGGTCAATGTCTAGTACAGAGTGTGTCCACTGCGATTGCTCAAAACTGCCCTACATCAATTTTGTAAGCTGAGAACAAGGTTATCGATGGTTTCCTGATCAATTGCATTCCATTCTTCAACCAGAGTATGGAACAATTGATTTCGTGCCTGAAAGAGAATGTTACGCCTTAAAATTCTTCTGCCAAGCAAATCCCACACATGCTCAATCGGATTCAGGTCTAGTGATTGAGCACGCCAATCCAAAACACTTATAGCACTCTCATCCAAGTAATCTCTTGCGATCGCGGTGGTATAAGGGCGCGCATTGTCATGCATGAAGATGAAGTTTTCACCTACTGTAGCTGCATACGGAATGATAAATGGTTCTAATATCAGGTCCCTATATCTAAGAGCCTTTACAAACCTCTCCAGAAATACGAGGTTGCTTCTTCCGCCAATGCTGATACCAACCCAATCCATCACCTTTCTGCCTTGCTAGCTGTGAACTTCCTGTGCACTCCTAAGTCTCCAAACATTTCCAGGTTTTCTCCATACACGAGGACGTCTAGTATCTGGACGTAAAACGAATCTCGATTCATCACTAAACAACACAGGAATCCATTCTTGCACGCCCCATTCGATGTGATTTCTAGCCCAGACTATTCGGGCCTCGCGATTTCCTCTGGATAATGGTTCTCCATAGACGCCTGGCACGTTAATTGAAGTCTATTTCTCACAGTTTGATCACTTATATGTATATGGTGAGCGTTTCTCAGTTCCAAACTTAGGTGACCTGCCGTGTGGGTTGGATTTATCAGAGCTTGAATTCTCAGAAATCTGTTCTGTGCCGCCGTTGTTATTCTGGCATGGCCAGTATGTCGCTCTCTTGATTATATCGAATCCATAAACGACTTATAGTGGACTGGTTAGTCCCTAATTCAATGGCAACAACCCTCTGCGACATTCCAGCTTGAAGCATTCCAATGGCCCGTAAGTCCACGTCTCTCTGAAGGTGATTACGTTCCATAATTTAGACAAACAACACTACTCAAAATTCTCCAAAATTACCATTTGCTGGTCGGATAACATCTGATTTGATCTGA
Source organism: Cynegetis impunctata (assembly GCA_030704885.1). NCBI lineage: Eukaryota > Metazoa > Arthropoda > Insecta > Coleoptera > Coccinellidae > Cynegetis > Cynegetis impunctata. Next base: position 177,569 of record JARQZK010004470.1, on the reverse strand, counting down.
TGAATGAAACAAGGAATGACATGAAGCAAATGAATAGTCGTTGGAAAAAAACGTCAAAACGATAGAAAAGTATTGTTTAAATAACAAACAAAGACCTGCAACGCGATAATGCCACGTGGATCTCCGAGAATTAACAAACAATCCCAAAATATGCTTGACCCTTAGATTATTTTGATGTGTATATATATATATATATATATATATATATATATATATATATATATATATATATACTATTGCTTCAATAAGTTTATAAATTCTCATCATGAATCGGCCCAATCAATCCGAAACTTTAAACGAAGAGAAACTGTCTATGTTTGCATCGTAGTTAATATATTTTTTTTGATTTTGGATTTGTTCAAATATTCCTGAAGATGGATTTATTGAGACTTTTCAATTTCTACCAGCTACCAATTATTTTCAATCTTAAAATAACTTTCACCTTCAGATTAATTGTTCCGCGAAAGGAAGTCCCCTTTCCAGTGTCATAGCTCAGTTTTGGAAGAAATTATGTTGGGTAGGTAATTCCAAAGAAACTATTTTGACTTGGTAAAAAAATAATTCTGAAGATGTTGTTGACCATATTCCACATTCCAGTATTTTTGATGGAAAGTTACAATTTAATATTGAAAAAGCAACAAGAGGGTATTAAATTTTTTTTATATTACTTTCATACATCGAAACAATGGTATCTTCTCAAAATGAATAGTGAAGAAATTTTTTCACGAATAGCATTATATTTCCATCATTTTTCACAAAAAAAAATTTGATTATTGGAAATGATGTCCATACATCAATGGAAATTTGTATCCATAAACTTTACAAACACATTGTGAAAATTTGAAAACCAAAATGATAATCAGAAATATCTTCCGTTACCTCATATCCTGTGAATAACTGATAAAATATCACATATATTAAACCAACATTATATCAAAATAACCCACTCTACATAAAATTAGATGATTCGAGTTCCGAACGTTGAATGGTTAACACGTGTGTTTATTACTCTCTAGAAATTCGGCTTATCTAAATATCATATTGAAAATTAATATTTAAATTCGGTGTGTAGATAAATTGTTTCGTTTTTGCGAATTTGCGATTGACAGTTGTGAGTTCTGTGAAAAAGGCAACCAGTAATACACTATGGTGTATGCCGCATGTATGTATACATCGCCACCCAAAATTTTTAAATAAGACTAAACAAGTGAACCCTAGCGTCTTTGAGTACAAGGACGTGAAAAATGGCATCTCAAACAGTCCCATTCAACACCACTATGCCCAATCAATCAGCACAAGAAACAACAGCTCAGAAAAATCCTTATGTTTCTGCAGCCAAATCAATTCCGAAAGTAATTTTTCCCAAACGTGAACAAGCCATAATACTCCACGCTGAAGATAACCTTAAGTTGCACGATTACGTTCAAGCGATCGGTGAGGTCGTCCAACCCAGGAATATCTGCTTCGCTTCTAAAATATCCAACAATAGAATCTGTATATACCTAGCTAACGTAAACATTGTTGATAAACTTATTCATACCCATCCAACAGTTACCATAAATAACATTAATCTAGGCATACGCAGACTTGTTTCACCAACCAAGAGACTAATCATATCGAATATATCACCGAGTATACCACATGAACTTGTCACAGACGTCATTAAAAATCTAGGATATCAACTTGCATCCCCTGTCTCATTTTTAAAAGCTGGATTACCTGGTGAGGAGTATTCCCATATTCTGAGCTTCCGTAGACAAGTATACATCTTTCCTCCAAATGATAACTTTGAACTACAAACTTCTGTTCTAATCAAATATGATGGAAACGACAACAGGATTTTCCTCTCTACTGACAGAATGGAGTGTTTCATATGTCGTCAAACAGGTCATGTCGCCTCAAATTGTCCCAACTCTCAAACGACACCAGAAATTAACATCCAACCTCAAACTCCTGTAAGAGAAGAAGAATGTCATGCTGAATCATCTGTAGCACCTCTAACAAGTGAGACACCTGGCCTTAAAAGAGGTCTGTCCGAAATTCTCTCAACTAGTGACCAAACTAGTCAACCTGATCTTGACACTGAGACACCCGTTGAAATAGAAAACCCAATGCCTCCACCAAAGACACCAGTTGATCGCACCCCAGATGTTAAACGAGCAAAGAAAAAGCGTAAAATAGCCACTCCTGTTGACAATTCTCTGAGTGAAACTACGAAAAATTCAATTTCAGAAATCTACCGACAAGATCCGAAATCCTTTCATCTTCCCTACGATAGCCTCATTGCATTTTTGGAAAACACCTTTGGCAACGAAAACCCCTATACTGAAGCTACTAAGTTCACAACAAATGTTAAATCAATACTCCTAGATCTACACAACATATACCCTCATCTAGATAGAGCAATCAAAAACAGAATAACAAGAATATCCAAAAAAATCAAGGGAAAACTGAAGGACCAACATGTAAGCACTGATACTTTAAGTGACTTAGACATAATGAGTGAAGACGAAAATACCTCGGACAGCTGTTCTCAAACTTCTCAAATATCTTCAAGCTAATTCAATGGAACTGCGATGGATACTATCCTCGCTTAGAACGCATCCAACAACTCATCTCCGATGTCTCGCCCGACTTCCTCTGTCTGCAGGAAACCAACCTCAAATTTAGTCATAGCCCTAACCTACGAAATTACGTAGGCTGTCACTACGTCAGAAATACGAATAAAAGAGCTAGTGGGGGAACATCCATATTTATATCATCAGACATATTCCATAAAGAACTTCCACTAAAGACCAACTTGGAAGCCGTCGCCGTGTGTGCCTGGTGCCCCAATAAAGTCACTATATGTAATGTTTATATACCCCCGAGACATAATCTAACCAACAGTGAACTTTCTGATCTCATCAAGCAACTACCTACACCATTCATTATAGTCGGTGACTTCAATTCCCATAATACCATCTGGGGCTCCGATACCACCTTCGGAAGAGGGAGAGTTATCGAGAACATAATCGCAGACCTTGGTCTCAACCTACTTAATTCCTGCGAAAGCACACATTTCTGTTCTTCTTCTGGTACGTTCTCTTCGATTGATCTCAGTTTAAGTGACCCTGGCACGGCACCTAATCTTTCTTGGCACACTCTAGATAGTCTCTACGACAGTGATCACTTTCCTATTCTCATTTCCGACAATAATTCTCTGGAAGCAGGAAGTTCCACAAAATGGAGACTTTCAAATGCCAACTGGGATCTATTTAGAGACGAAGTGGACCTTCAATTAACGGAAACAACATTATTAGACGACATTGACTATGCCACTCATCAATTGACCTACATCATAACATCTTCAGCAGAAAATCACATTGGGAAACTGACGATTAACCCAGGTAGGAGAACAGTGCCCTGGTGGAATGAAAGCTGCAAAACCGCTGTCAAAGAGTGTAAAAGGGCACTAAATAAATATCGCCGAACACGCACTCTCGCGGATTTTATAAATTTTAAAAAGCATAAAGCGTTTTCTAGAAGAATCCTGAAACACTGTAAACGAATCTCATGGCAAAATTATGTTTCCACAATCACCCCAAACACGCCACCTAAGCAAGTTTGGGCTAAAATAAAGCAGATTAAAGGACGCAATACCATACCCAAAATCCCCTCGGTCCTAGACAGAAACAACAAACACATTACTGATTCACAAGAGATTGTAGATATTCTTGCAGACCACTTCCATAAGAAAACTATAAATCCGATTCCACCACGTGAACCCGCCGAACATCCAGCCGTGGAAGAACCGAATCTAACTATAAATCAACCCTTCTCAATGACTGAACTGAAGTCAGCACTTTCATCTATGAGAAACACAGCCGCAGGCCCAGATAACATACCCATGATATTTTTGAAGAACCTTCATGTCAGTACGCTATCGAAAATACTGGTACTTTATAACAAAATATGGACCAAACATCAATTTCCCAATCTGTGGCGTGAATCATATGTCATACCAATCAAGAAAACTGGCAACTCTGAACCTTCTCCGAACGCTTTCAGACCTATTGCTTTGACTTGCACTTTATGCAAGTTGCTTGAAAAAATGGTAAATAAAAGACTTATATGGTACCTTGAGAAAAACAACTTTCTTGATTCTGCGCAATCTGGCTTTAGACAGAATCGCTGCACCGTAGACAACCTTGTATCACTACAAAATGAAATCGCACAAGCTTTCTCAGACAAACAAGATCTCATAGCAGTTATGCTCGACATTGACAGTGCTTTCGACAGCACTAGTCGGGAAGCTGTTTTGAACAAGCTGAAAGAAACAAAATTAAATGGAAACATATACTTCTTCCTAGAACACTTTCTCACAAATAGAAGTTTCAGTGTTATCGCAAACAGCAAAACATCCACTTCACTCCCCACTCAGAATGGTTTTCCCCAGGGTTCCGTATTGAGCACTACCTTATTTATACTAGCCATCAATGATATATGCTCAATCATTAAAGCTCCACTAAAAATGTTCCTATATGCAGACGACCTCCTACTTTTCTGCTCTGGAAAAAGCACCAGCTCCACGTGCAAGCTCCTACAGAAAGGCCTGAATGATATCATAGATTGGGCGAAACAAACAGGCTTTCTATTTTCACACAGAAAGTCGAAGGTCATACGTTTCACTAGAAGACAGCCCGTATGCCAACCCTATATAACCATGTACAACTCGCCCTTACAAACAGTCGATCAATTGAAATATCTTGGGGTAACCCTTGACCAGCGACTCACTTGGACCCCCTATATCAAAAGGCTTAAAGGGGAATGCTTACAAAACATGAATATCCTAAAAACGTTATCACACCACCACTGGGGTTGCGATGAAGAAGTCTTGCTGAAATTATACAGATCTCTTATTCGCTCCAAATTAGATTATGCAAGTATAGCTTACTCCACGTCGAGCAAATCCAACCTTAGGTCTTTGAACACTGTACCGAACACAGCTCTACGCATAATTCTAGGTGCTTTTCGATCCAGCCCGACTGAGAGTCTTCATGTAGAAGCACGTGAACTGCCCCTGTGTCTACGAAGGAAACAAAATATTATATCATATGTTTTCAAAATATCCGCCATCCCAAATCACCCTTTACACAACATTATAAAGAGTCCTAGGCACCTAGCTACTACAAAGCCAAGAATTTTGCCATCAGTCCTGGAATGTTTCCAACAATTTCCAGAATTGGCAGACTTAAGATCAGTTACCCCAATGATCCTCTCTGAACATGCTCCCTGGACAAGACATCAGGCAACGGTCAACACTTCTTTAAATAGATACGACAAACAAACAACACCTGCCACCATATTCAAAAACTCCTTCCTCGAAATACTAGATAAAGGGAAATATGACAAATCAATTTACACTGACGCTTCTAAAGATTCACAAGGCCTAGCTTGTTCCATCATCGAAAACACCAACTCACCAACATCATATAAACTTCACCCTGCATGCAGCATATATACTGGAGAATTGTTCGCCATATACAAGTCCCTCCAAACCGACATGCTCCCAGGCCAAAAAATTGCTGTTATCACAGATTCTCTTTCTGCTATTCAGACTATCTCAAACATTTACACACAAAATGTATTGTCCCAACACATCCAAGAGAGATGCCATGATCTAAAAGCCCGTAAAAACATACCCATCACAATAATCTGGACTCCATCCCATATGGGCATAAGCGGGAACGAGCAAGCAGACCGAGCCGCGAAGGCAGCAAGAACCTCCGAGCTCACTACATCCGACTTTCTTCCTCATACAGATCTCATCAAGACCACCCTGAAAAAGCAATCTGTCCGAGAGTGGCAAACCCTATGGGATACAGGCAACCAGAAATTATATGAAATCCAACCTAAATTAGACAGTACTACAAAAATAACTTGTCTTAAAAGACAGGATAAAATTAAAATCAGAAGGCTCAGAATAGGACACACCAAATTAACTCACGGACATCTAATGACAAATGAAAATCCCCCCAGTTGTGAATACTGCAGAACACGGCTTACGGTACAACACATCATACTACACTGCCCTCGTTACGGTGAAGCACGCCGCAAATTTGGTCTGAAGGATGATAACCTTAAAGACAATCTCAGCGCGCAAGAAGAAGCCGAAGCAATACTGGACTTTCTGAGAGAAATTCAAATAAGTAAACTTTTATAATCAAAATTTTTCTTCAAATCGTATACTGTCAATATTTTAAATTTTGGATGTATTTTGTTTAACTAACTAGATATATATTTTTATGTAAACTGTTCCTCGTGTCAATGGCCAAAGATGTCGAGACACGTAAATTAAATAAATAAATAAATAATAAAATTAGATAAAACAAAGCTGTTCTAAATAAAAAAATAAAACACCCCTTTTGAGAATATCTAATGTAGTTTATGAAATACTAGTCCGGTCAATTTAGACATTCGAAGGTGCATAACATCCCAACAAGCTGAAAATCAGTTAAATTGTTCAAAACATAATTATGAATAATATTTAAAAGTTCCTCCTCATTCCCGTGAGAGGAAAAATTTTTATTCAAGGTCAAAGGTCAAGAAAATGAGTTTTTCGCGATTTTCATCAGAACGCTAAGTTTTATCATAAAAGTACCTCAGACAAAAGTTATAGATCATAAAATTATCTATAAAAAATGAAGTGATTTTTTTTTCCTACGAGCCACCGTTTCTGAGATATAACGATTCAAAAAGTTATAAAAGTTGTTATCGTTATAATATGCACAAGTTCCCACGCCACCTATGAGGTAGTGTACTTAGCGCGTTTTTTTAACGTGGTTTCACCAGTAGGCCTACTCCACGGGTCAGTTGTGATCCTGTTTAATGTGAAACTATTGCAAAATAACGGAAATTTTCAAAGATTGGAAAAAATAAAAGCGATGTAAATTTTAAAAAAGTGGTGAGGTTCATTCGCCTGATTTGTAAAATACAAATTCTTCTTGTTCTTCTTTTTCTCCTGATTCTTTTTCATCTTCATCTTGGATTCAAGTAAATTGCGTCAATAGCGATGTATCGCATGACACTACGTCGGAATCAAAGGAATCCTCCATTGTTCGTGATTCAACATTAGAGCACGACCGGCCTTGACAATTTGTGCATGCCAGAGAACAGAACAGTCCAACATTTTTGCAACCACATTTAGCACTGCATCGCTTTTTGCAGTTGCAAAAAATTGTGTTCAGCAGTTTTTATTTTTTTACTAAGGGACTGGGTTTCATTTTACCTGATATTCTTATAGTTATAACTTATGTATATTTTATATTTTAAATATAAGTTACAATGACCGATAGAAAAATATTTCAACCTATAGTATAATATATAATATATATATATATATATATATATATATATATATATATATATATATATATATATATATATATATATATATATATATATATATATATATATATATATATATTATAATATATAATATATAACAACTCTAGAGATTTACATACGTGGCGTACTCTTGCATATTATGACGATAACTTTTGTAACTTTTTGAATCGTTATATCTCAGAAACGGTGGCTCGTAGGAAAAAAGTGTTCATACATTTTTCATACATAATTTTATGATTTACAATTTTTGTCTGAGGAATTTTTATGAGAAAACTCACCGTTTTGCTGAAAATCGCGAAAAACTCATTTTTTTGACCTTTGACCTTGAATAAATTTTTTTCCATAAACGGGAATGATGGGGAACTTTCGAATATTATTTATAATTATGTTTAAAACAATTTTACTGATTTTCAGCTTGTTGGGATTTTATGTACCTTCACTCTCATTTTTTGGTCTAGATTGACCGGACTATACTTTTTACATTACTTGGGAGAAGGTTTATGTGCTCTCCCTTACCATCTTATATAAGAAAATCTGACTGCTGATATTGGACCGAATTGCACGTACACAGTTACTGAAGACGGTCCCAGTCGCAAAAAAATTGGTGCAGCATAGTTGTCTGCTTATGACCTTTCCATTTATCCAAAATTCATAAATGCAAATGTAAATAACGTAGAAGAAATTTCCAACTTAAATGTATTGCTATTGCTAAAAATAGATGAAAATTTTTATATCTTAATGCTTATTTTCGAGAGAGATGGAATGATCTATAAAAGTAGTATAGCATAATTGCTATACTACTTTTATAATATATATATATATATATATATCATATATATATATATATATATATATATATATATATATATAATATATATTATATATATATATATATATATATATATATATATATATATATATATATATATATATATATACAGTTTGTCTCACTAAGTTGGAACCATATGGAAAACTTTTTTATTATTTATTTTAGGAAAAAAGTTATCCTTGATATAAAGTTCTGCATGTTCTAAAATCTAAAATACAATCATCAGATATCAAATTTTTTCAGTCGTATATGCGGTGTGTCGAAAGATATGAATTTTACTCAAGAGTAAAGTACCTTTATATTTGAAAATATCGAAAATTGTTAAAGAAAAAAGTTGTTCAGAACTGAAAACTACTTTCAAATATGCAATTGCATCCACTTACAAAAAAAAATCATTTTTTTTTTATTTCGTCAACAATAACAATGCAAATTTAACTGTAGTTACATGTAGTCTAGTATGCACTGACAAAGAAAATGATTTGTTGATTTGTTAATAGCAAGATATGTTTGACAGTGAATGTCAAAACGCATAAGAAGTAATAAGACACATAAAAATGGTAGCGATATTATCTTGTGAAGAAGGAATAGAAATTGTTTTGATTGTGGGAGAAAATTATAAGACTATTTTTAATAACAGACATCCCAATAAAAATATTTTTTTGACATTCACTGTCAAACATATCTTGCTATTAACAAATCATTTTCTTTGTCAGTGCATACTAGATTACATGTAACTATAGTTAAATTTGCATTGTTATTGTTGACAAAATAAGAAAAAATGATTTTTTTTGAGTGGATGCAATTGCATATTTAAACGTAGTTTTCAGTTCTGAACAACTTTTTTCTTTAACAATTTTCGATATTTTCAAATATAAAGGTACTTTACTCTTGAGTAAAATTCATATTTTTCGACACACCGCGTATACGACTGAAAAAATTTGATACCTGATGATTGTATTTTAGATTTTTGAACATGCAGAACTTTTTTTCCTAAAATGAATAATAAAAAAGTTTTCCATATTGTTCCAACTTAGTGAGACAAACTATATATATTACGTATAACATAATTATATGTCGAATGTTTTCAGAAATTTCACCTAGAAAAACCACCTCAAACAAAATCAGTGAAGATTCATCAATCCGATCACTAAGTTCAGAGGATGTATCGCAAGCGCCACAGAAATATTGCTGTGCCAAATCAGCAAATCCAGCCGCTGGAAAAGGAAGAAAATTGCACTTGATGCAGATGTTGGTTTTGCCTTTCATTCCCATACTTGCATTGATAATTCAGACTTCCCTGATGCTGAACGAGGTGATAATATATAGGCAAGAAGTTTTGGACATTGAAAGTCAGGTGAAATTACAATCTTTATCAGAATAAAATCGAATAGTATTACATGAAATTAAAGTTTGCTCTGACTATTTCACTCATTCCATTTTTAGTGAGAAAGTTTCCATAGCAACTCTCGTTTCACAGCGATAAAACATGCAAGCCGGCAAAACTTACTTAGTTATTATTTCATCGATTATATAACTCATGTATGAATAAGCCAATAGAATCCGTGAATTTAGCATAACGACTGCGTATAGATGAGTGAATATACCCGACGTGATATAATCGTTTTGGTGTTTCGCCTCGTGTCAAAATGTGAATATTTTCATATTGACGGTGTTTTGACGTTTGTCAAAAAAAATTAATATTTTTTATTCGTTATATAATCGTAACGAATACCACTCGAGCAATTGAAAATAATCGATTATACTGACCTCGTCACTCGGCGTATTTTTTTACAACACCACTCGAGCAGCGCTCTCGTGGTGTTTCGCAAAATATGTCTCGTGACTCGGTAGTATAATCGATTATTTTCGATGCTCTTGTGATATTACTACTGATAATATTTTGACATTTCTCACATGAATTGTTATTTTCTTGACTTTCTCAAATGTGACCATGTTATACTGTTAGACATATTTTCTCGTGAAATAGTCATGTCGAATACCACTCGAGATGAAATTTAAGCAGGTAAAATTTCTCTCTTGTAACATTCAAGTTTGTTGCTTAGACAATTTCGCTCATGATATTTTTTCCAAAATCACTCGCCTGACGGTTCCTGATTTTGATACAAATGTCATTCGCGAGATTGCCTAGGCAACAAACTTTCATATTACCATCGAGAAATTTTTGCCGGCAAAATTTCATCTCTAGTTTCATTATATTCTGTTATGTTAATTATATATATATATATATATATATATATATATATATATATATATATATATATACATATAAATTATATTTAAATATATATATATATTTATATATATATAGATATATATATATATATATATATATATATATATATATATATATATGTATATAATATATATATATATACAGGGTGATTCATTAAGGCTGGCGACCGGCCGTATGTCGGAAACCGTATGTCCTAGAATTTGAAGAAAAAAATTCTTATGAGAAAATCTGCCCTAAAAAAATGATTGAAAATGTTTTTGAGTCCATAGTTTTCCGCTAGGTGGCGCAATCTACCACATATAAAATATAATTGAATATTTCACGAAATATTCCCTAATTTAGGCTGGTAAAAGATATCAACTTTAGAAACTACTGACCTAATTCTACAACTTTTGTTGAAATCATTTTTCTGTATTACCTATTCTGAAATGGTGGGGGAAGTTCTCTTTTTTTGACATAAAAAAGACTGTAACTCTATAATGCATGAACCGATTTTCGAAAACGTAGATAGAGTCTACGGTTTCGTTTGCATAGGCAAAGAGTATTGAATGTAGATTTCAGTAACAAATAACAAAAACACTTTTAATTTTCCAATCGGCAACTAGAGGGCGTTATGTAACACCTAGCTCTATTTATTATTTTTTTTGAGAAATTTCAAATGCAATGCTATGAAACTAATTAGCTAACAAAAAGCCAAATTTGATGACTTATTGACCTGTCAAAACCGCGAACTAATATCTCTTTTCATTCCAAAGATATTGGCATGTTTTGATGAATGTTGATGATTGTTGACTCGCCCTGTAAGGTGAAAGAGAAATTATGTTGTTAAGTAGAAAATATTTATTAACATTACACAATAAAACAAAACTAAGGGAGCTACCCATAACAGAAATTTACAAAACGCTCCCACTATCTCATTATTTTAAATACTCAATATGCTTGCCATTATTTGCTTTGAACTATTTCGGATCAAAAATTTTCGGGTAAAAATTTTATCCCAAATCTCTCAAACGGTCTCTTATAGTTTTATGTTAATGGACGAGCTGCAATATTACGAATGATGTTAAACTGTTGAGAGATAGATGTTTCAAAAGTCAACAAGTTACCTATGGAAATGACACTAATGTTTTATGATTGTTTACTCTTATTGCTGTCAAATTTATTCTGACTGTTTGCAAACTAACTTTTTTATAATGCCATTTTACTCAAATGAATAGGCATATGATATGCTCAGTGTATATTTTAAAAGTCTACAAATTGAAGTAATTGCTGAAAGGGAGTATGCGATACGATATCCTGAAAGACGGCGTCATTCTCGGAAATTATTCAAAAGATTGGCACAAAGATTGTGAGAAACCGGCAATGTTCAACCTGTCGCATTAAGAAATAGGATACGTAGAAGTCGCAATGAAGAAAATGTTATTAACGTATTGGCGTTAGTTAACTGAACCCCATCTGAGTATTCGAAAAATTGCAAGAGATCTAGGATTGAATAATTCTTTGGTGCAAAGAATATTAAAAGATTATAAAATGCATCCTTATCATATTATTTCACAACAGCAGTTAGAAGAAGTAGATTTTGATCGACGACTGGACCATTGCAACTGGTTAAAAAGAATGTTGGACGATGATCCGGACTTCCTATCTAAAATACTATGGACGGATGAGGCTACGTTTTCCAGCAATGGTAAAGTAAATTTGCACAATTGCTACTACTGGTCAGACACCAACCCTCACTGGCAAAAGGAAGTCAATTATCAAAATCGTTGGAGTCTAAACGTTTGATGTTGGGTTTTGTACTGAGAGTCACAAAGGGTTTTAGGGAGGTAGTCACTTTGAAGGCGCTTTATTTTTCTTTGGTTCGTAGTAATTTGGAGTATGCGAGTGTTGTTTGGTCTCCTCATTATCACAAATATATTGATCGTATCGAGAGTGTACAAAAGACATTTTTTAGAAATCCTACTTTCAGATTTAGGGGAAATTTGTATTTGAGAAGTTATAATGTTATTTTACGTTATTATAAGATCTTGAGTTTGGAGCACAGAAGGATGTACTTCGATGAAATGTTTTTATATAGAATTATTAATGACGTATACGATTTTCCGCTGATTGGTTATTTATCTTTCAATGTACCGTATTCAAACCGTCATGGTACTCTTTTCTCTGTACCAAAAGCAAGAACTAATTTATATTATAATTCTGTTTTTCTAAGAATTGCATATTTTTTATAACTGGCATATTAAAGATATTGATATTTTCAATGAAAGTTCAGTTGCATTTAAAAGGAAAGTATGCGGTTATTTGCTTCGTTACAATCACTTCTGAATTTTAGTTAATTGGATAGATTTAAGTAATTTAAGGATATTGTAATTTCTGTTTCTACTGTTTCTACTTTTTTTTTCATTTTACTCTTCTTGGTTAATGTATCTCAATAATTTGTGAATTGTTTCCTACGGAATCAACAAATTTTTTGCTCTTGTATTTAGTGGATCTCTGTTATTGGGCTCAGGCCTGTAGAGGTCCCCATTTGTAATAAATAAATAAATAAATAAATAAATAAATGAATAAATAACAAAATTCCGGAAATTTAGTTAACGACCAGATTGAAGTAAACCCTTCTCCTCTCCTTAATCTGTTCAATGTATGTACCTACTAATGGCTCTGAATGAATTGCTATTTGTTATTTAGTTTCTCTAGGAACCCCTCTGTTATATTCAATTTTCGTATAAATAGATTGTTTTGTAATACCATAGTTTAGTACGAGATGAAGTCAATGTTATGACGAAACGCGTTTACTCAATTTATTTTAACCTGTGGAAAGTTAGTTTTTTTATTTCTTTATAAAGTTATGAATATGAACTTTCACCAAGTAAATGCCAATTCCATTCCATCTTCGTACTATATTTGAAGCTGCGACTGGCTGGACATATCCGATCTTCTTTAATCGTTTCGCTAATCTTTTGAAAAATTTCTTGAATGATTACGTCGTGCAGGATACTTAATTGCGGATTCTCCTTTGGCAATAGCGGCATTTTGTAACCATTCAAAATAAACTGCTAACAAATCAAATGCTGCCTCGTTCGTATACGGCATATTTTGAAACCTTAATTAAGCTATTATGAATTTAATCGTCAAAGAATTAACTATCTATTTGTAAAAATAGCCCTTTCTATTGAAACTGTCTACCAAGTCTTTTGACGGGCTTCTAAGATTTAATTCTTGGTCAAATTAAAAATAAGTAAATTTGGAATTTTGAAATAAAATAAAAACGAGGTATTGAATCCTCAACTTGAATAAAATGAGAATTAAGTTTCAAACTGTTTTTAATTCATCTATGACATGCTTGACTATGAATTTTCTCAAACTCAACTATCTTTTTTGTTTCATCAATGAAATCGTTTATTGAATATTCTTTAAGCGATAAATTTTAATCCAATGTAGATATTAACATGCGGTTCAAACATATTTTGAAGCAAATTCAATCTACTTTACGGATCTAATAAAACAATCATACTGCTCCATTCAAGATTTCAGAGCAAAATTGAAAAACTGATTAACACGACCTCTACCGATCGCGGTATGAACCAGAATGATATGGATAATTTTTTATTTTATTTAACATATCTTCCTCTCTTGAATCTGAACTCGTTACGAAAATTCCGTTAAGTCAAACTTAAGTAATTGACCCTGACAGTCCGGAAAAAAAAATTTTTATACCTTACAATGAAAATTTTATATCCTACAATGAAAAGTCATGGTTCAAAAAGATGGAGCTTTGTGGTAATGTACACATCTTGTTGAGTTACCATCAAAAAGGATAATCTATAAAAATGCCGAAATCTGTCCCAAAAGAGCCGTGGTCTGCCGTTTTTTCTCAAACGGACGGAAACTCCGAAATGGACATAAAGAACCTTCAACGCCCACATTCCATGAAGGAACTAACAAAATTGGAAGGAACCAGGATAACCGGGTCAAATCAACAATTGTTTTCATTTAAATATAAAGGGTCTTAATAGTAAATTATTAGAATCAGATGAATTCTTAACTAATAACGATGTTAGTGTGCTTTGCGTCTCGGTATGACATGGTAAAAATTTAATCAGGTAAATACCCATCAAATTCAGAAATATTGGTTAGTAAACTATCATGGTCGATCTATTTCGAATCATGGCGCTTATTCTGTTTATACACAAAATCAATTCAGATCACAACCAGTTGAAGAAATAACTTTCACCCGAGATCCACTGCGAGATGACAGGTGTAGAACTTTTAGAAAGCAATCTAATCATAGTGTGCCTCTACCGAAGTCCATTAGAGAATATAAATATATTTTTCGAAATAAATAATGATGTTCTTGATTTCATCAATAAAAAACAAAGAAATTTCAATTTTATGTGGTGATTTCAATGTCAACTTCATGGAAGATAAACCAGACACGGTTACATTAAGAGATTTGTTCTGCTCTTAGATACAAGCCTACTAGAGTAACATCCACCTCTGTGTCATGCATTGAAAATGTTGCTATTAATTTGGACTGTGGCCAGTATGAGGCCAGCGTAGTCAAGGTGAATATTTCCGATCATATGGCTAGGCTTTCAAATTTAATGAATAGGCTCAATAATTATATAACTACTTCAAGCAACTTGTACGGCCTATTACAACAGAAGGTGAAGTGAAGCTTTCTAACATACTAAGCCCAACAGCTTGGGATTTATTGTTGTAGGGAGATGTGAATGATAGTTGTGATATCCTCATAAGTTATATAATCTTAACCAGGCTTTCTCAGAAAAGAAAGAAATATATCTAAATGATGATAATGTTGATACAATTGGTTCTCCGAACATCTAAGACTGATAAGGGATAGGCTTCATCTTCTGAGAGAATCTTACAAAATTTGAAATGATCTAGAAATAAAAAAAATTGACAACCAAGAAAGTTCATTAATCGGGAATATCTATAGCTAAAATTAAAGCCAACAGTGAGTATCTTTCAAACCATTCCAACAAAAATGAAGCTGCTTGGAAAATCATCAAACAAAACTGTGATGCATCAAAATCTGATAGTAGCAATAAAATTGATGCCGATGAGTTCAACGGATACTTAATTAACATTGCCAACATAATAATACAAAGTATTCCCATTACTGACAAGGTCTGTCAGAATTTTCTCATGGTATCAGTGCTTGAGCAGATATAGCTGTTGCACTTTGAGCTTGTTACGCAGGAAGAAATGGTTGATATCGTATATAATTTAAAACAGTCTAATAGCAGAGACACATATGGTCTCACTAATAATCTCTGGTTTCCGAGCTACCCGCTCGACCACTCATGCATTGACGTATGTTGTTGATGGACCGACTGCTGCATTCGAGGAGGAAGCCTTGCTGGGATTACTTTATGTGACCTGAGCAAGGCTTTTGACTGCATTCATTTACAGATACTTATTGGAAAGCTGGAGCATTATCATGTGGCGGACATGGCGCTGAGATTTATTCATTCATATTCCAGGACAGGTTGCAGCATGTGACGTGCTGGGGATAAAGATCTGAAGTTTCATCAGTGCAGCATGGTGTTTCTCAGAGATCTATCTTGGGACCAATTCTATTCATTATTTATGTCAACGACCTGCCTAACTGCATAGAGAAGGCAGATACTTGTATTTATGCAGATGATACTACCTTTGTTAGTGTGAAGAGAGACATGGACACCTTGAACATATTCAAAATCATTGGTTCTTTGAAAGAGACAAACAAGTAAAAATCAAAACCGGTGTAATGGCGTATTTTTAGAATTATATGATAACTAAATTTCCTTTCTTCGATATTTTAGGCTAGGAATGAGATATTGAGACACGGTTTTCATTTGCCAGTTTAGGTAGCATTGCACTACATTTTTGTGGAAAAAAAGTCAGGATTTTGCTTTTTGTTTTTCAGAGAAATTGACAATTTTCTTTTGTTATATTAAAAAACGCGCTCAAGCAGCATCACTAAAAATTTGATATATCACTGATAAAATGGGTTCGATGGAACAATAAATGCTTTTCCAACGAGACCAGTTTTTTTAAATCCACTCAGTCGTACAGGAGTTTACTCAAAAAAACTTTGAAGCACCCCTCACCACTTCATTGCAATAGATACGTCAAAAAGTATTCGACCAAAATTACTCGAATTAAACTTAGCTTGAAATCATCTATTTTTGTTATACATTTAGTAGGTGTATTTCAGAGAAGAATCACTTTTAAAGTATCAGATGGCGGTTAGGCTCCCTGGCGGCCATCTTAAAAACATAAAAATAATTTCCAGGATTTTCTGTTGGCCACTTTGGTTATAATACTTTTTACCGCAAGTCTCTACGACGAATAATTTACGTAATACAGCACTATGCTATTTTATCTAGCCACCCGGTACAGACTGGCCTGATACCTAAATAGGCTAGTGAAAATCGTATCTCATATCATGTTTCTAGCCTGAAATATCTAAGAAAGAAAATTGTATTATCATGGACTCAAAAGACGCCATTACATCGTTATTTACTTATAATTATTTGTCCATTTTCAAGAATCAATGATGAAACTTTATAATTTTATGATGTTTGTGATGAATTATGATAGAGTGTATGCAATAAAACATAGCTAGCAAGTCACATCCCACTGTCCGGCTTATCCAGAACAACCTCCTATGGGCTCAGAATGTTTTATCTCTATTCATTCTGCAACATTGAAGAAGTAAGAATTTCAAATATATATATATATATATATATATCTTTCTATACATATATATATCACTATATATATATATTTATATATATTTATATATATATATATATACATATATAAGATATATATTATATATATATATATAATATATATATTTATATACTATTATATATATATATATATTATATATATATATATATATATATATATTATATATATATATATTTTATATATATTAATATATATATATATATATATATATATATATATATATATATATATATTCGTTTGCTGTTGCTCATTTACTTCTAGTTCCTCTAATTGGTTTATATAAAATATTATATCAAATATATCATCAGGTTGGGAATAAATTGTGTTGCATAAATAAAATAATGGAAAACATGGTGTGACTTAGCTTCAACTCTCTAGGTTAATAAACAAAATATGTATTACCTTTGGTTATACGTCGTTTAAAATATACGCACATCGCGAAATGTTTGACTGTGCATAAAATATATTCACATCGCGCTAAATGTGTTAAATTCATCATTGCATCATTATTGTTTGACTCGGAGTAATTGAAAAATTTTCATCTCTATAAAAACCCAAACCCTTCTCCCACCAAGGAAATTGGAAACCAGAAATTCACAGCTCAGATCGAAAATGCAGAATTCTTCCGCGAGAATATATATTTTCTGACAAGAAATGTCTACTCTGCTACTGTAGCAATTCAATAAAACTTGCAAAATTTTAACTGAGATCTGAATAAGCAGAAAATTCATCGAGACTAATGAATTATTTGTTTCTAGTATTTTTTCTTCATTTATGCATAATTTTACTTTCTGTATAAACAGCCCAACTCGAATTGATTAGAATGAATGATAAATATATCAATATATCTGAAATACCTGTTATTAAAATGAAAATAGGATTTCACTGAAATGAATATTTCTGAGTAAGTGATTTTTTGGTATTTGAAAATGTTCATTTCATAATATACCCAATATTCGAGTGAAAGACAATTTTTCTACTCTAACTTTATAGGCACCTGATAATTCCTCGGTAAATATATCCACACCTTTTTCTATCTTACCTAACAATATTAATCATAAGAAACCATTACGATGTCCTAATAAATTAAAACGTCGTGTAACAATTGTTTCCTCTGACATAGGCATAAATTTGCCACAAAACACTCCCTGTAAGTAATTTCAATAGTTTTAGTTGGGTAGGAATGTTTCAATATTTTATAACGCCCGGAGAACTCATTTCATTTCCCTTTGTCTTTGATGTTTGGATAATTTATTTTTTGGTTGATTAAAATGTCCACTGAACACTAGCATATGATGTAGATATTCTTCGGTAACTATTTGTAATATTATTTCCATTACAAAAACTCTATGGAATTGGATATGTATAAAATATTTCTTTCATAAATAATAAACAATTTAAAATATATATATAATTATATATAATATTTATTTTAATATTATTATATATATATATTTATTTATATATAAAATATATAATATATATATATATATATATTATATATATTATATATATAATATATATATTATATTATATATATAAATATATATTATATATATTATATATTATATATATATATATTTATATATATATATTATATATATATATATATATATAAATATATATATATATAATATATATATATATATATATATATATATATAATTATTATATATATATATATATATATATTATATATAAATATATATATATATATATATATAAATATAGATATATATATATATATATATAAATATATATATATAAATATATATATATATATATATATATATATATATATATATATATATATATATATATATTTATGTATAACTCATAAGTTTATTATCCGTTGAGCAAATATTCTCCACGAAAATAATTCGTAGTAACGAGTTATGCTCCACATTTGAAATTTTTTTTTTAGAATGACGCTTTCAAGTCAGTATTATCTTATAATAACTTCTGTTAAAGTAATTATTTATAAATTTGATCCAAAATCAATTCATTGCATTTGTTGCAGGTGACTATAGCAACAGAATTAGGAAAAGTTGTGACACGCATGCAGCTAGAACGTTCTGAAGTAGCTTTTTATGTATACACTAACGGCAGTACGCAAAGGTAAGTTGAAATGTTTGTAATATTGAAAAAATCTTAAAATTTGATTTATGTACCAACATGAAGACTTTTCGATTATTTCATTTCTAAAATTTCCAATGATTCTATGGCTATGAGGTTGAAGTAAAAAGTCCCTGATGAAAAGATATCATTTAATATTATTCGATTAAGTCGCCTAACATTTTATGTTCAGAATATTGGCGTCGAATTGATTCGAATATGATGAGAACCTCCAGACCCAATTGATAATTATTGCTTCATCTTATAACTTCTATTACAATATCTGTAATATTCTGGATTATTATGATCCAGAATGATAATAATAATAATAGTAATAATAATAAGGCCTTTATTTCCTACAGGTAAAAAGAAAACCCAGTTACAGGAAAAATACTTAAATAACTAAATAAAAATTAACAGAAGCGGATTCAAAAATATTAGTATTACTATAACTGAAAATTAACTTTAAAAAAAATGAAATGACAAAGAGAAAAAAGAAAGGAAAAAAAATTACATTAAGATATTAATACAATTACAACTTGAGAAACGATAAGAACTCAATACCACTTATGTCTATCTATCCAGATACTCCAAAAAAACTCGACTTATGGCTGAAATCTTATCAAAGTTCATATCACAATTATCAGAAACCTCATTGGATAATGAACACATGTATCTAATAGGCGATTGTACAAGAGAATTGGTTCTTGGAGCGGCCAAGAAAAAAAGTTCATTATATCTTGAGCACCGCCTAGGCACCAGAAATTCCACCATAGCCAGAAGAGGGGGACAGTCAATACAGCCGTGTAATAGTTTATATAAGAATTTCAAAGAGAGAAGTTTTCTGGTGACTTCAAGCGATTTAACCCCAAACCTGTTCAATAAGTTATCCTGATCAAAACCTCTTGAAGGGTAAATACCATCCTCTCTCCACGCCAGATACTTAAGGAACCTCCGCTGAAGTCACTCCAAATGATACCTGTGAACATTGTAGATGGGATTCCAAATCATACAGCCGAAATTTAATCTGCTCTTCACTAAAGAATTGAACAACTGCAATAGAGTTCCCGTATCATGAAAGTGATTGGCATTGCGCACAATGAAACCATAGGTTTTAAATGCAGCCGAGAGCGTAGCACTTATATAAGGAACAAACGTGAAACGTTGATCAAACAACGTTTCACGTTTGTCCCTCATATAAGTGTAATGATAATTAATAAGACACGAAATTCAGTTTGTTACTTCTTTATTCCATTTCATTTTCATACTGGCTTGCACCTCTGAAAGCACAGGTGTTTCCCGGACGATGCTCCGATGCCGCATTGTCACAAATTAAATATAAACAATTCGATACATTACACTTCTTCCCTACCAACAAAAATTATAATAATAAGAAACTGATAAGTAAATAAACAAACAAAAAATTTAGTCATACGTTAAGCGTTGGACTGGTTTAACGACCCTTTTCGAGCGATTCACTGCACCAGCACTTCCTAAAATATCAGGAGATATTGTCAAATCTACCTCTTCAATAGATTCACTTTCTGTGGAGTTATTCTTTTGATAATTTTCAATTATTTGCGCTTCATTAATGACATATTTTTAAATTTGATTCAAATGTCTCTCCCATACTACATTCTTTAATGTAGGAATCCTCATTAAATAGGTAGACTTGCCAATTTTTCTTCCAACTACCCCTTTAACCCATGAGGGTTTTTGACGATTCTTATAATCTCTAGCGATAACATTTTCCCTCATATCAAATGTCGAAGACCTTTTACCACCATCATATTTTTTTTGTAATTCTTGTTTTTTCAAAACTTTACATTTCAAATCATTTTCTACGTTCACTTTTGTTGGTGGTAAAAGATTGTCAAACCTGGTACGCAATTTTCGGTTAAACAATAATTCTGAAGGTCTGACACCAGTAGTACTATGGGCTGTATTTCGAAAATCAATTAAAAATTGCATAACAATAAATTAAAGTTTTTAATATGTTGAGCTTTCCCCAAAGCATTTTTAGCGAGTTCTTTATCGTTTTAACTGCATTTTCAGCTTCTCCATTAGAGGACGGTTCATAAGGTATGGAAGTAGTATGCTTAATACTATTCATCGATAAAAAATTTTGAAATTCTTTAGAGGTGTAAGAAGTAGCATTATCCGGTACTATTTCTTTTGGTAACCTAAATCTAGCAAACGTACTTCTTAAACAATCTATTGTCACTGTAGAGGTTATTGAAAAACGGAAAAACCTCAAGCCATTTAGAATGAGCATCCGCAATTACCAAGAAATATTTATCCCGAAATGGCCCTAGAAAATCGATGTTTAACCTATCCTATGGTTTTTCAGGGAAAATTAAAATTCAAAAGAAAATTTCATCGTGTCCGAAATGATGATGTGGACACAGGAGTTTTAGGACATTTCATCAATGACCCTACTTCAAGTACAAGAAAAATGAAAGAAATATCTGGGATTACTCGTACCACTATTAGAAGGATACTTAAAAATTACAAGTTCCATCCATACAAGATGAGTTTGCTTCACGAAATGAACGAAGATGACTTTGATCGCCGATTACAATTTTGCGAAACAATGGGTGATATGATAAGTAATAATCCGGGCTTCCTTTTTAATGTCTGCTTCTCTGATGAATGCTCTTTTTATTTGAATGGATCTGTAAATCGTCACAATTGTCGATATTGGTCTGATACCAACCCAAGGCTATTTAAAGAGATTCACACTCAATATACTGAAAAGCTGAATGTCTGGGTCGGTATTTATGGCGACAATATTGTGGGCCCTTTCTTCATAGACGGTAATCTCAATGGTGATAATTACTTAGATCTCTTAGAAAACAATGTCGATCCTATGTTGACAGATATTTTGGCGAACGATCACCGTTATTTAGAATCCGAACTGAGATTTCAGCAAGATGGAGCGCCTCCCCATTATGCGGCGTCCGTGAGGCACTATTTAGATGAACGATTTCCAGGGCGTTGGATTGGAAGGAGGGGTGCCATAGAATGGCCTGCTCGTTCCCCTGATCTGTCGCCCCCGAATTATTTTTTATGAGGACAATTGAAAAGTAAAATTTATGCGACGGAGCCTGCAAACTTGGATGAATTACGCCAGCGCATAGTGAACGAATGTCGTTTGATAACACCCGAAATTCTAAGGAATGTGAGGAATCGCTTCGAGGAACTGCTGTATGTATGCATGGGGGAAGGTGGAGGCCAGTTTGAGCATTTACTAAATTGAAGTATTTATCATTATGTCAATTCATTTTTTTATTGTCCGTATTTCAATAAAGAGAACAGTTTTTTCATTCAATTACGCGTTCATAGCCCTGCAACAAACTACTCCTAGTGTTTCTTCGTTTTGTCATCCCGAAGGTCAAACATTGGGGTAAAGGTTTATGGATTGAAATACTGTTTCATCCTGTTTAATAGTTAAATGATCGAAGAAAAAAGTAATACTCTCGTGCAGGTAATTGAATTACCTTTTCAACAAAGCTACTCGACCTATTATCTCTATTCAAAAATAATTGCTCTAAGTGATAGCGGCTAGAGGGGTAGTGATATAGAATTCATTTTTTGACTCGTCAGAGCGTTTTTTCCATCTCAAAGATCCAAATTCGGCGTGTGAAAGTGATTGATGCAATACTGAGTCACTCTGTATAATAATAAAGCGATGAAAAAAAAATACACTCATGCAGGAAATTGAATTGCCTTTCCAACAAGGTGCTGCTCGACCCCTTGTCCCTATTCAAAAATGAGAGCTGTTAGGGGTTGCGGCTAGAGGGGTGGTGACATCAAACTCATTTGAACACCCTTATTTGTCCCCCTTTCAACAAAATTTGACCTGTCTGAGCGTTTTTTCGTTATCTATGCCAAAGCTAAAAATTCGAGTTGAATGTAGTCGAAAATCTGCAGTGAAGCCTAAGGATACCAATAACCTGCAGAGTTCAAACAACTACTGTCCATATAACAGTACGCTGCAAATAGCGCCATAAAATTGCTGAACGCTATCCAATCCATCGATAACCATAGAATTGGATAAAGAGTCAGAAACTATCAGGAAGGTCTTCATTATATTCAGTGAAGTAAGACAAAGAAAGCATGCTCAACTTCAAAGAAACATCAACGGGCAGGACAAGTTATATAAGAAATCTAGTAAATAAGTCAAGAAAAAATGAGAAAGTTCACGCCAGAACCACAAGCATATACAAGAAAATCGGTAAATCTCAAAACGGAGTGACAAGACTGCAAGAAAGCGACTATAGCTGTTTATGTATGCAATTAGTGATTACAATCATTAGTTTAAGAATAATAATATTTGAGAGCGACGTATCGAAGATTTCAGATTTGACGAGAGAAATAAAAGGAAGGAATAGTTAGTTTATAGTGGGATATCAAGTTATCAGAAACTAAAATCCAAAACAAAAACGTAAAATATGTTTAAAACTAGCAGCTTTCCATAAACTCATCATGAGAAAGATTGCTTCAGCAATAATGCATTATGCATATAAACATATTTTCAATTAAACTACATGATGACCTGTAGTTTTTCTCTGAAGTAGGTATATACTCACAAAAGATCTATCGCAAAGGAAACTACATTAGAAAAATTAAACAAATAAACCAAAATTATCGTTATAGCCCTCATATATCGAAGCCGCCATTGACACGTGTTTCGGACTGTTCCGTGTTTATAAACTCATTTATTCAAAAAATTTCTCAATATTTCAACACTTTTTTTTTTTGTGTCTTCTTCAGGAGAAATCAAGCTAAAATACAACAAAAATAATGATAAAAACATAAAGTAATGAACATAAAATCTAACCTTACTTACAATTAGAGTTAAAATGATGGTCTAATAACTATAATGGACATATTGTGTGTAACTTATAATTAGGACCCTTAGTCAACATTAATACTATGTGGAATGAGAGGCTCATTGTTTTGAATGATAACATTGACATCTGGAGACCGATATCTGATATTTCAAGAGAGCATACGATTCTTAATTTCGAGCCTCTCATTCCACATAGTATTAATGTTGACTAAGGGTCCTAATTATAAGTTACACACAATATGTCCATTATAGTTATTAGACCATCATTTTAACTCTAATTGTAAGTAAGGTTAGTTTTTATGTTCATTACTTTATGTTTTTATCATTATTTTTGTTGTATTTAAGCTTGATTTCTCCTGAAGAAGACACAAAAAAAGTGTTGAAATATTGAGAAATTTTTTGAATAAATTAGTTTATAAACATATAATTCACTCAATAGACCGAATATTTCCGTGATTCAAACTCTATTATATATATATATATATATATATATATATATATATATATATATATATATATATATATTTATATTTAATATATATATATATATATAAATATATTATAATATAATATATAATATATATATATCCGAATAATTGAGTACAGTGCTGATTAAAGAAATTTAGGTTAATATGTGAATTTGAGCCTTGAGTTAATAGAATTTTATGAATATCTATTTATTATAATAAATTGAGCAACCCACTATTATTATTATTAATATAGCTATCATCCTCGAATGTTTTGCCGCTTCTCTGGTGCTATTCTCACATTACAGAATAATTCCCCACCTAGACAGTTTTCCGCAAAAAATTTGTTTTTGTCAGTTTATGCATTCCCCAATGTAGCGACAAAAATTGAGTCTAGAAATAAAAACAAACTAGTTATTTGCCAAATAATACATTCCATTTATAGTCGAATGCACTCAAGTTCATGATTATTTCGATTTTCTTCAATGAATTTCAAGAAAGAAACTCAAAATGTTGATGAGATGATCGACTTGCAACTAGTGCATGGCAGGAAAATGCAAATAAAGCTCAAAGAATATACCTAGAAGCCTTTCAAGATAGTCATCGAAGTCATGTTCATTTTAAATTAGGTGCAAAACAATCAAATAATAGGAACATGATACGAACAAATAGATTCATAATCATTATGATCAATACTTTTCAATTACAATAGTACCTAACAAAAAAATCAACCGTCTGTGGTCCAGATGGTTGAGAAATTGTCTAGGGCACAGACGGTACCGGGTTCGAATCCCGGATTAGAAATGGGTGTTGTGATTGTCCAATCAATGACATTTATAATTATATATCTACGTGTACAATAATCTGCTGGGTAATGTACTAGATTACGAACTCATGAGGGTAGATGATGGGACACAGGCCAATACTCGCCTGTGTCCCATCATCCCCTTTGAAGAAAAAAAAAAGTAACAAAAAAACACTGACTAGAATAACCTCATTAAAAAAACAACACCCATTCATCCCGCAAAAAAAATGCCTTGTCATTTACTAACCGCCGATCTAATTCTTCGACATTGCCCACTGGTAAAGTACGAGGGCGGTCCGATAAGTACTTAGCCTACAAATGAAAAACAAAAATTTTGGAAAAGTGCCGATTTATCTCTCAACATAGTCTCATTTTAGCTCGATACACTTGACCCAGCGATGCTCCAACCCATCCGAAAAATACGTTTTATGTAGGTCTGCAAAGTAGGCCTCCGTAGCGGCGATAACCTCCTCGTTCGACTCAAATTTCTGACCGGCGAGTGACTTTTTCAAGTTTGAAAACAAGAGGCCAAATCTGGAGAATACGGTGGATGGGGCAACAGTTCGTAGCCTTATTCGACCAATTTAACCAAGGCGACGGCGGAGGTGTGAGCCGGTGCGTTGTCATGGTGGAAGAGCACTTTTTTCTTCTTCAAATGGGGCCGTGCTTTCTGCAATGCGTTGTCGAATCTGCCCAATAATTTGCATAGTGACTGTTTTACCTTTCTCCAGGTAGTCGATGTAGGTTACACCTTGTGAATCCCAGAGAAAATGGTGGCCAATACCTTTCTGACCAATAGAACTGCCTTTGCCTTGTTCGGAGCACGTTCGCCGGCTGAAGTCCAATGTTTTGACTGTTCCTTGGTCTCTGGTGTGTACCAGTGGATCCATTTTTCGTCGACGGTAACGAAACGACGCAGAAACTCCTTCGGATTCTGCTTAAAAAGCTTCAAACATTACTCTGAAGTGGTCTCAAGGTTGCGCTTGTTGTCTGGAGTGAGCAAACGCGGCACCCATCGTGCAGACAGGTTTCTCATGCCCAATACTTCATGGAGGATATGACCCACGTGGTTTTTTGAGATGCCTACTGACTAAGTACTAGTCCGATGCGACTGAAGTTTTGACAGTAGCCGTCTACAAGAATATACTACATGCGAGGAGTAAATTTCTCTCATAGTTGGCCATCGGGCGTAATAAGTACTTCTCGGACGCCCTCTCGACATACGATTAAGTACAGGCCATTGGTACCGTTCTCCCCGTTGCCTTCTCTGATCTTCATCACCTCGGCACAGATCGGGCTGCTTTAATCTTTTTCTTTGACATTCCGTGTAAAATATGGAGGAGCTTCAACTTGCATGTATAACATGAAGTTCCATATGTGATACGGTATATCATCGATTGACACAGTCAGTACATCTTCCAGGTACGTTGATTAATTTTTCAAAATTAGGAAAAATGGACGAACTCGAATACAACAATCTATAAATCTCTAATGATGGCCTACATGATCTCCACAATTACATCATTCTGATGAATGAGTTTACCTCGGATACCTTACATACAAATCGGGTAAACTTACATACAAACTGCACCCAGAAATTAAAACATAGATTAAACTCAAATGGAAACATTAAAACTTTCATTATTTTTCAATTCCAAATATCCCTAGATATGAAACAATGAGTTTATACTTGTCTTTATTTTGTATAAGAATGTTAATGTTATCGATAGCTAATTTTAAATTTTTCTGAAATTTACTGGTTGGATCATGTTTTAGTAACTTATAATTACCGGAGTTCAAAAAATCTAAAGTTTTACGTAAATAATCACACTTATTCAAAGCGATAACTGTATTACCTTTGTCAGCTTTGGTGAAAATGATATCATTAGAGAGTGTTTTTTGTTTGATTGATTTTACAATGGACATTTCTGATAAATTGGCGTTGTATTTGTTATACTCATTTTTAATAATATTAGAAGCTAGGTGTTTTACAAGTGGATTATCAGGCAAATTTCTAACAGCTATTTCAGTATCTACGCCGAGTTGTTCGAAGTGACGTGTTGAATGAGTTAGTTGTATATTGTGTTTAAAACCTTTTTGCAATAAATTCACTTCCTTACTATCGAAATTAGTATTGGATAAATTAGTGAATTTTTCGAAAAACTGATGTTGTGAAAATTTAGTTGGTTTTTTCCTTTTTTCTGATACCGGTTTGCTACCACGAAGGTCATTCAATTTTATTTGCTGTTTGGTGAATTTTTTATGAATAATATTGTTAACTGAAAATCGAGTTTGTGAATCAAAACAAATCAAATTCTACATTATGCAACCTATAAAAAGCAGTTCAGAAGGGATACCTTGATATAAATATTATAGATGTCACGTTTCTTGAAGAGAATCCACTGTTCTTCTTTCATCCATCTTAGTTTACCCTCCTCAATGGCTTTGGCTGCTGGAATGCCACGATTGTTGGTTCTTAAACACATGTATTTCGGGAATACATTGTATTTTCGGCACATGGAGAAGAAGTACAGATTCTGATTCGAGATTGCACATTTGAGTAGTAGTTTGAAATACCACAGGGCCAAAAAGCTAGTAGTTGCTTTTTTCAAATTTTGGATTTATTGGGCCGATACGGTGTAAATTAATAAACATATTAAAACAATGGTTAATAATAACAATTTACATATTTATTAAGAGAAATAACGCACGTTTCATGGAAACTTCACCTTCTTCAGATGCTAATGGCAAACTAACTATGATTCTCTGTTATATCGAAAACAAGAAATGACAAATTATGTAGAAGGGGTAAATACAAAGATGGTTACAAATAATGATTAGAAAAGGAAAAACCAATTCTGAACTGCTAGTCAGGTAGTTCGGTAATTTTGAAAAGATTAAGAAGGGGGCTTGAAGTATGATCGATTTGGCTATTCAATAGGAGACCGGAATGCTTGTATTTATTTATCTGTAACGATTCTAAAGAATTAAGTTTAATTCCTTTACTTTCAGTATTTAATATTTTAAAATCGAAATTGAATGTGTGATTCTTTTGGATTAAATGGTTTGCATAATGTGAATCCGACTTCTGATTAACAAAGCTACGTTTGTGTTCTGAAATTCTAGTTTGAAAACTTCTGAAAGTTCTACCAATGTAAAACTTATCACAATCGCCACAATTAATTTTATAAACTCCTGATTTATTATCTTTATGAACTTTGGATTTATTATTTTTTATATGATTTCCTAAATTATTACCGGTACGATAAGCAATGTTAATGTTGTGCTTAGATAAGAGAGATTTAAGTTTTCTACTTGAATTTCCGATGAAAGTGAGGCTGTTGTATTTGATATTATTTTTAGTAAGGGGGTAAACTTGATAATTCGCATTTTTGAAAAACTTTTTATCTATCATATTGTCTATAATATTGGGATCATAATTATTATTTACGGCAATTTGTTTAATTATATTTTTCTCGAAATTAAAATTGGCATTTGAAAGTGGAATATTTACTAAACGATGTACCATACTATTGAAAGCTGCCATTTTGTGTTGGAAAGGATGTAGGGAAGTACTATGTATGACGCTATCAGTGTGCGATGGTTTGCGAAAAATTGAAAAATTATGTTTGTTATCTACTTTTGTTATTTTCAAATCCAAATAGTTAATCGAGTTATCTTTTTCCATCTCTAAAGTGAATTTTATATAAAAGCGATCTTGATCAATATATATCACCAAGCAAGTGACATGGATATAGTAGAGTCGTGTAACTTGTGGTGGTAAGTCTTAAGTTAGAGTTTTCAGGTCGCGCAATGGCCTCTAACATGACCTAACGACTACTAAGTAGCCGGGACCACCATCTTTACGTGTCTTCCGAAACACGGAGCGGCGATTAGATTTGTTGGTGCGGCCCGGGGATCGAACCCGGTACCTTGCGGTTAGCATCCCACCACTCTACCGCTGAGCCATCGCCGCTCTATCCGACATGGATATAAAACATGGATATTGTAACAGTTTGCCATAGAAAAACTTCAAGTTAGGTCACTCTGAGTTCTATGGAGCGTTGTATTCTTGAACAATTGGAGGAAATCTCATAAAATAACAGGATGGATGAATAGAGAGCTAGAGTAATGAACTTAACCCTCAAAATTGAATCCTTGAAATGGCGGTGGACAGGATGTGTAACAACAAGAATACATGGACTTCAAGAGTAACACAAGAATAAATAGACCGCCATGATGACAAAACATGAGATGAGATTAAGGGACACAATAGGATTAATTCATTCTGAACAGCTATGAGAAAATATTACGTGAAAGTGGCTTCGACATGGACACAAGAAATGTTTTAGCAATGATATTTCTTAGATGTCAATGAATACCCATTTGAAGATTGAATCAGATGTTATTCAGTATTCGAGAAAATTTATATAGGTTGCGAGATTAAATGTATAATTGATAAAAAGAGATGTAAAAAAATTTCTGTTTTAATAGATTCTAGTGTTAATATTGTTAGTTTAACCCTTAATTACTGACATCTATTTCCTCACACAGACCCTGACACGGAGTCTGCCAGACTCCTTTTTTATTAGGCTTTCCACAGTTTGTCAATAGTTTTTTGAAAATATCTATTAATTGAAAGGTATAACTTACTTCATTCAGAAAGGGTGAAGAGAGTTGCAAAATATTCATTCTTCAAAAAGTAAATAGTAATAAAGAAATTACCAAACTCAACATTTTTCGAAAAAAATTAAAATGAATTAAATAGCATGCTGTGTCAAGTTGCTGAAATCAAAATATTTATAATTTCTTTTGAAATCGAGTTCTCCTATGTATGTAGAGTAAACAAAAAGTAAAATAAATTCTTGACAAAAAAAGCTAAAAAAAAATGACAAGCACTGAAAATATGCAAAAAAATTGTTGAGTTAGATTGGCTGCAACACACTAGGCAAACAGTTTTTTGGGTTTTTGCAAGTTAAACAGGCATATGTGGTCTTTCATTTCAATTTCGGAGGACATATGTGGCGATATTTTCTGGTGAGAAGGGTTTCATCTCCAGCAGAGCTGTGACGAGCACTGAAGAATAGTGCTTCGAGCACTAAGCACTAAGCACTTGAAAAAAAAGGCTCCCGGTCTCGAGCACTAAGCACTTATTTTTATAAAAGGCTTGCGATTACTAAGCACTTTGTGAAAGTAATTTGACATTTCGAGCACTAAGCCCTAAGTACTTCATTAGGAATTTTTGAAATAGAAGTTATTTTAATCGGTAAAGAAATTGTAAGCTGACATATGAGTATGAGATTATTGACGGGTGAGAAGAGATGCACAGGGTGTTACGAATTCCATGCTCACTATGAGCTGGTACAGAACTATACAGGGTGTTTCATTGGTAAATGAACATACCTACGACAACCTGAGCTAGAGCTATCCTAGGCGAGTCCAAAAAATCGATATAATATGATAGGTCTAAACAATTCCATAACCGAGTTTATGCACCAACAATTTCAATTCCTCATACCTTTTGAACCAACCAGCATAGTCGGTTGATATTTGGAACGTATGATTCACTTCCACAGGTCGACCGATTTATATTTAAATTTCCAGAAAATTCCAGGTCCGTATTTGAAAATTATGGAACTTCTTCCAAGCGGAGATTCAACACCCTGTATATTAAAATTCTGGGATTTGATTGAGATATTTGAAAAGAGCAGAAAATTTTCAATGAAGTTCAGTATATATCATTGTCCCGCACGTCATTTTGCTCGAAGAGAGGTTCAGGGAAAGATCCAATTGAATATTGGAATTCCACTAAATTCTCAGAAGAATCGTACATTGTACGGAGGGGGACTTACGTCCCTCGAGATTGAAATCTGTTGCCCTCTGTAGTTAACATCCTTATAACTTCCTTGATACATAAATAACTATAAGCATATAGACATTCTCACACGCCATTTTTGATCAATTTCATAAAGATCATAGATACATTTAAATAGTACAGAAACAAGATATGCTTCTGTAATCTGAAATAAAAAAGGACCTGTGTAGAATCTTAGTATTAGTATTTAATCACCTAAGTGATGATTGATATATCAAATAGGAGAAACCCTTATGGAAAGCACAGAGTATTGAAATATTCATTATTTCATATTAAAAATCCCATGCGTATTATTCACATTTCATCCGAATATAGGTACTGAAAAAACTATGCGATTTAGGTAGTCGAGTTCCATGCCCATAAAAAAATGCAAAGTTTTCATTCAATGTATTGACTACATACAAGTAACATTATAAGTAATGGTGTACAACTCATCAAAATGAAAAAAAATTCGAACATCCCCATTAGCTTTTAATAACACTAAGTTTTCGAAGTTCCTGTCACTCAGAGCACGACGTCTTGATGCATTTACTATAGACGCAAATGAAAACAGTCTTTCAACAGGAGCACTTGATGGAAGGGGGTGTTGTATTTTATAAATAATGTTTTTATTGACTTGACTAAACTGGGATGTTTATCACTGGAATGATATCAACACACGATCATAGCGCCGCCGCATACGCATATTCGTGTTACGACAAGTTTGGCTCAGGGCTTAGTGCTTAGTAGTCCGCAGAAGTGCTTGGGAGCACTTCAGTGCTCCGGAGCACTTTTGGGATTACTAAGCACAAAGCCTTTTGTCGAATGACTTCAATTACTAAGCACTAAGCACTGCTTTTGAAAAAGGCTCGGAAGCACAGTGCTCGGGAGCACAAAAGGGCTCCAGGTGCTTTCACGAGCACAAAGCACAATATTTTGGCACAGCTCTGATCTCCAGTTTGAGGCTCCGGTACAGAGGGTACTTGAAGAATGCGCCGAATCAATTCTTTCAATACGATTTCACCTGGTTCCACATCGCTATTATGAATTTTTATGTTTTCAAACCATTGAAGCAAAGTCTCCTCAAAATTTTGTCCGTTGGTTTCACTCTTTTCGAAGTACTAGCCATATTAATTTATATGAGTTTTATAACACTAACCCTGACACGGAGTCCCACAGACTCCTCTTACGATATAGATTACCCGAGATCAAATGAAAATCAGCGAAATTCAAACACATACACACTTGCCTAAGTTCAGGAAGGTACTGAAAGAAACAGGCGTCTGCTTCTATTGTGATAAGAGATATGACATATAGTGCGCTTCAAGGAGTCTGTGGGACTCCTGTCAGTAGTTAAGGGTTAATTCACATAAAATGGTGATTCTAGAATTACCAACGTTAAGCCTCTAATAAGCTTCTTTGAAAATGATCGCGAATATCCAAACAAGTGGAGGCGAAATATCCAACACAAATTGAAAATTATAAAACCTCTTGAAAGTAAATGTTTTTCTTTTCTTTCATAACTTTTTCGCATTCTTTTCAGTATCAGATAATTATCTAAGATAAATCTAAGCCTACAATGTTTAGAAAATTCAACATAAATTTGGCATTTAAATCCTATTTATATTAGAAAATGAATGAAAAAACTTATTCGAAAGGAATTCATATAAAATTTATTGTCTCTTTAGAACAAGTGTTTTTCTTACATTTTTTATTAAGATGGATTCATAATGGTATTCAAAGTTCAATTATTTCATTTTTATTTCAAAAACATTTCGAAAGATTCGAATGAAATAAATGGTTTGTCCACATTTACAGGTCACATTTGGAACAGAGATTCGAACTGACAAATGCTGCCCTATTGAATATGAGTAGTTGGCCAAACGTTTCTCTACAGCTTGAAAACGGAAAGACCGTCAGTTTGGATCAAAACACATTCTTGGATAAACTGAAAAATTTCAGGTGAGTGCTCCCTTTCATTGAATGTTTATAGGCCAGGAAATGAAGCATTTCACCTGGCAATTCTTTGATCTGGCATGGATTTACTTGAAATTTTGACAGAAGGTAGGGAATAGCCCAAGGATCAAAATCTATATCGAACGGAAGGGCGTCAAAGTCTTGGGGGTGGTTGCCACCCTATCTCGGGGTGGAAATTTTTTGTTACATTTTAACCACAGGAATCGATTGAAAAAGTGATTCTAAGTACAAAATATTCCATACATTTTTTTTGTAAAACTAATATTTTTCAAGTTATTCGCGATTGAAGGTAACCATTTTTAGACGAAAAAATCGATGTTTTTAAGCGGTTTTTCGCGAATAACTCGAAAATTATGCATTTTATCAAAAAAACTGTAGAAAACAAAATTGTAGCCTTTAAAAAGATAAATGAAATTCTTTTTTTATAATTTTTCTACGACCAATAGGAACCGAAATAGGAGCTATCAATAAGTAGCTTTATTTTTCAAATGCGAAATTTGATAGATTCAAAGGCCTTTTCCGGGAAAATGCTGCATTTTTCGAAGAAAATTTATAGAATCTTTTGTGAAGGGCATAATCAGACATTTCTTTTAAAAAAAAAAAGTCTTTAGCACAAAAATTGAGTGAGTTATAATGAAAATAAGGTCAGTACCTAATTTCTTATGCGAAAAAATTGATGAAAACAACCCCCTAACTACCCCCCTAATTGAAATTGATCTTCACCCTTGTGCAATTCTCTTTATATATGTATTGTTGATATGTCAAACAAGTTTGACCAATTTAAAATGCTTAATTTTTGAAAAATTAAAGTGAAAAACTATTTTTCACAATTTCATATTTTTCACCCTTTTTTTGAAAATATCTCCGAAAATACTTAATATATGAAAAAAATAAAGGAGTGCTAAATTGTAGCTCTTTCCATGACTAAAATTTTCCTTTAAGCAGATTGTCTGTACAGTGAATATTTGTCGAGATATAGGCATTTAAAACGTCTATTTATGCACGAAACTCACCCCATTTAAAAACCAAGATATCTAAAGAGATTTAATTCACAGATCCTTGTAGCTCTTGAAAAACCCTACAAAATCGTTTCTGAAAAAACACTCTATCGTTAAAAATGAAGGAAATACCTTAAAAAAATCAATCGATTTTGAATAACAGAATTATTGAATTGGATTAATATTACAATTAATCATTTTGCTTTTTGGAAAAAAAAATTTTTTTTAATAACACTAATAACGATTGCTTTTTAAGGGTTGAAAAATTATGAAATTTTATTTCAAAGTATAAGAAAATCATTATTTAACTAATCCAAACCAAATTTTCCCCTTCTTAAGATTTATAATGTTATTTTATAATTTTTGACAATTAGGGGTATTTTTCACCCCTAAGAAACAATCAGGGTTCGACATGACACAAACTACAAAGCAGAGGGTTTTTATGCAAATCTATCTAAAGCGAAATAATTTTTTTAGGATTAGTAATTCTTTTTATATTAAACTCTAACAAGAGTCGCTTTTTAAGGGTTGAATTATGATGAAATTGTATTCCAAAGCACTAAACAATCATTATTTGACTAATCCAAACCAAATCTTACCCATATTCAGGTTTAAAACGTTATTTTATAATTTTTGACAATTAGGGGTAGCTTTCACCCCTAAAAACCTTTCAGCGCCCTTTGGTTCGATATAGATTTTGATCCTTGCGCTATCACCTACCTTCTGTTAAAATTTCAAGTCCATCCATGCAAGATTAAAGAATTGCGAGGTTTTACCTTTTTTTGAGCTTCATTTCATGGCCTATTATTTAGATTACACTGCTGATAATTGTTCACTAGACATCATGCAGTGATCTAGTTGAGATGATTGGCCGTTCAGTTTGGCAGAAATTTGCAGAATATATAAAAAAATTTTTGGTGGTTTCACATAGAAAATATTTTGGGATTGAAATTCATTAGCAAGAGTATATTTTGTCAAGTCAAATTTTTACAAGTTTTTTGATTGCATTTAATATTCAACTAAATATACTATATTTCACTGAAAGCAATCAAATATGAAACATATTTGAATTTTTCTTGTTATGGTTGAACTCTTGATGGTTTGAATTGTTCAGCAAAAATATTTGAAATATATGTAAATTTCGATGTCTCATATAATATGTAAGTCTTTTATTAATAACAGCTAGGTAATGATGTTATACTAATAAAATAAGTTTAGTTTCTACTTTCTATACACTATATGTATCTGATTTCACTATATTCGTAATGTATTTATTTATTAAACACACAAATTATGTGTACCGGGTGTCTGATTAAGAGAGGCACCCGGCTGTATCTCATAAACTATTCGTCGTAGAGACTTACGGTGAAAAAATTTATTTATTTAGGTTTCTAAGATAGCCGCCAGGGGGCGTAACCGCCATTTGAAACTTTTAAAGTGATTTTCTTCTGAAATTCATCTAGTGAATATACCAAAAAAATATTTTCTGTTTAAAGTTGAGTTTTATTCGAGTCATTTTTATTTGATACTTTTTGAAGTATATATTGAAATTAAGTGGTTCAAGGTTTTTTTGAATAAACAGCTGTAACTCCTGAACGACTGAACGGATTTTAACAAAGTTGATCTCGTTGGGAAAAGCATTTATTGCTTCATCGAAACCATTTTATCTGTGGTCTGTTAAATTTTTAGTTATGCCGGTAGAGAACGTCTTTTGATATAATAACAAATCTGAAGAATTAAATGCAATAACATAATTTTTTTCCATAAAAATGTATTGTGATGATGCCAAAATCGGCTAGTGAAAACCGTATCTCGATATCTTATTCCTAGCCTAAAATATCGAAGAAAGAAAATTTAGTTATCATATGATTCAAAAAGACGCCATCACACCGGTATTTATTTTCATTTATCTGTATTTTTCCAAGAATCAATGATGAAATTTCATAATTCAATGATTATCAAATAGGTATTAGTATTCTTAGTTCAAAAAAATTTTATAAAATCGTTTAAGGTCGTAATAATCAATAAATATAATTTATGAAAGTGCAAGAAGGTAGTCAGAATATGAAGAGCAGGCCAAGAAGGAAAGATAAATGCCTAAAATCAAGTTGTCAACAAATTTTAAAAATCAACTTATAATAGCAGTTTAATGAGTTTTTGTGGCTCACACAAGTAAGGACTGAAAACTATTGAAAAGCATTCACGAACAATGAAGATGTTGATATGTTTGCGGTATATTTTGAATTTCTTTAAAATGCGGCAATGGCACAAAAATTATATAGAACTCGATTTCCAAATTGGCTCTCACGCCATGCGAGAATTTGTTGGACATATTTGAAGAAAATAAAGAATTTTCATCTGAAATTTATAATGTCGAAGCTGCCAGTATTACGCAAATTTCGGACTAAACGCGGAAAAATTCTCGAATGGCGTAAACGCCGAATATAGAACTCTGTATATTCTCTGTGCCAATGCCACATTTTGAAGAAAGTCAAAATATACCGCAGGCAGTGATATCAACAGCTTCATTGTTTGTAAAAGGCATTTCAATCTTGTTCAATCCTTACTTCTGTGTGCCACAAAAACTTATTAATTTGTCACTATATGTATAGTTTTAGTATCTGTTGACAAGTTGATTTTAGGCATATGATTTTCCTCCACGGCCTGCTCTTCATATTCTGACTACATTGCACTTGCATATTATTACATTGGTTATTATGCTAACACACAACATTTTTTTAAAAATTTTTTTGAAATAAGAATGCCATTTTTTGAAAATCATAAAATTATGAAATTTCATCATTGATTCTTGAAAAATACAGATAAATGAAAATAAATACCGGTGTGATGGCGTCTTTTTGAATAATATGATAACTAAATTTTCTTTCATCGATATTTTAGGCTAGGAATAAGATATCGAGATACGGTTTCCACTAGCCTATTTTGGCATCATCACAATACATTTTTATGGAAAAAAGTTATGTTATTGCATTAAATTTTTTAGAGAAATTAGAAATTTTCTGTTATTATATCAAAAAACGCTCTCTACAGGCATAACTGAAAATTTAACAGACCACAGATAAAATGGTTTCGATGAAGCAATAAATGCTTTTCCCAACGAGATCAACTTTGTTAAAATCCGTTCAGTCGTTCAGAAGTTACCGCTGTTTATTCAAAAAAACCTTGAACCACTTAATTTCAATATATACTTCAGAAAGTATCAAATAAAAATGACTCGAATAAAACTCAACTTTAAACAGAAAATATTTTTTTGGTATATTCACTAGATGAATTTCAGAAGAAAATCACTTTAAAAGTTTCCGATGGCGCTTACGCCCTCTGGCGGCTATCTTAGAAACCTGAAAATAATTTCCAGGATTTTCTGTTGGCCCATTGGTTGAAAAAATTTTACCGTAAGTCTCTACGACGAATAGTTTGTGAGATACAGCCGCGTGCCTCTCTTAATCAGACACCCGGTACATAAACGGTGTGTACACCTCACACATCATCATCATCAATCAGCCATACTCGTCCACTGCTGGACATAAGCCTCCCGTACCTAATAGTTTCCATCCTCTTCTGTTTCGAGCTGCGTTCATCCAATTGGAATAGATACGCTTTATATCGTCCGAACATCGAGAGGGAGGTCTTCCTCTGCTGCGAAGTGCATTCTCACGCGGTCTCCACTCTGTCACCTTTCTTATCCATCTGTCGTCACTGACCCTAGCCAGGTGTCCCACCCAGTTCCATTTAAGGTTAGCAATGCTCTCTACGGCGTCGATTACTCTACTTCTTTCCCTGACAGTGGTGTTGGGAACCCTGTCCCTCACAGACAGACCCAGCATTGCTCTCTCCATAGCTCTCTGTGTAACTCTGATTTTATTGACTGTTCGTCTCGTAAAGGTTAACATCTCGGCAACATATGTCAGTACAGGCAGGACACACTGGTTGGAGACCTTCATTTTAAGGCAGATGGGGATATCTGATCTTAGATCATGACTCAACTTTCACTCACCAAGACTATCTGTCAACAATATAATGTTAGCAGCAAAGCGTAAGTGATCAGGTTTTTCGCCGTTGATGTTAATTCCTAAGTCCTCGATGTTAACACTTTTGAGCATATACTCTACGAGGGATGTAAATAGCTTGGGGGAAATGACATCTCCCTGTCACACACTTCGTCCGATTCTGAAGTCAGGAGTGCCTTCATGTAGCCTGATGCACGCAGTTGCATTCTTATAAACGTGTTTAATAATATCTACATAGGGATGGTCAATTCTGCAGTCAGACAGATCTTTGAACATTCCACTGGGGTCGATAGTGTCAAAGGCCTTTTTGTAATCAATGAAGACGAGAACAAGGGGTTTATTGTACTCCATATACTTCTCGATGAGGAACTTGATGGTATGAAGGTGGTCATTAATGCCATAACCGGCACGGAATCCCGCCTGTTTCCGTGGTTCGTAAAGATCTAGCTTCGAAGTCAGCCTCTTTGTTACAATTCTCATGAACAATTTATACAACTGGGAGAGCAGGCTGATTGGTCGATAATTTTGGATTTTTGCTGTATCTCCTTTTTTATGGATCAGTAAAACAACACCTTTTTCCCATTTCTCTGGTGTTTCACAATTTCTCAGACATGTAGTAAATAATTTACAGAGTAATCTTAAAAGCCTCGTTCCTCCCATTTTAACATGTTCGATGCTAATAGCATCGTCACCGGGCGATTTGTTGTTTTTTGTTTCTTTGAGGCTATTGTTGATTCCATCTATAGTTATATCTGGGATGTCGTCAGAGCCTTCATTTTTCATCTTGGGAATTTTTTGGTGCTTCTGTAATGCCTCATCCTTCTTATACAATTCTGCATAGAACTCTCTTATGATGTTCAAACTCTCTTGTCTATTAGTTGTAGGTTATCCTTTTTCATCGTATATCTTTCCTATTTGTTTATTTCCATGTGACAGTCGTTTCCTTATTACCTTCATTCCTCTATTCTCTTCTACCGTTCTAAATATTTCCGCAGTGTTGTATTGTCTCATGTCCCGTCTAATAGCCTTAGATATTTCTTTATTGAGTTCTCTCAAATGCTCAGCGTTTGCCAAATGTTTGTCTTCTAGGTTTCTTCTTTTTTCCATTAGCTGCTTAGTGTTCTTGCTCAATTTCTCCCTTTTCTGGCTCCCACCTGCTTGACACCGGTTTTCCGCTCTCGTTATGGCTGTTATTATTTGGTTATTCAGTTCTTCAATATCTACATCTTCATTTTGTACATTTTCTAGTGTTACTAAATCTGATTCGAGGAAATGTTTATATTGGTCTACATTTTGGGTTATTGGTCCTCTCTTTTTTGAATTTCGCACTAACTTTGATCTTTCTCGTTTCACATTTAGGGAAATTTTTGCTCGAACAGCTCTATGATCACTTCCTATGGAGAATCTATTCAGTACGGTGACGTCTTGGACAATATTTTTCTTATTGGAGATTATGAAGTCAATTTCGTTTTTTGTGATTCCATCAGGGCTCGCCTACGTCCATTTTCTCTGTGGGGCCTTCTCAAAGAAAGTGTTCATTGCGTATAAGTTCTTTTGTTGGAGATAGTGTAGGAGTGTTTGACTTCTTTAGTTTCTTTGGCCATATCCTTGATCTATCGAAGTTTCAGTATATTCTTTGCATCCCAACTCCCAATCTCCCATTACTATGGTATAATGAGGCGGTGACTGTTGTAATGCCGTGTTGATATCATCATATTAATGAATTTGATTGTAATTTTGACCTTAACCCAGTGAAATAATATAAATACATATATATAAATATATATATATATATATATATATAATATATATATATATATATATATATATATATATATATCGTATTTATATATTATATATAACATATATATTATATATATATATATATTATATATATATATATATATAAATATATATACAGGGTCCTGCAAAAGTGACGCGGTATTCCATATATCTCTTTAGGAAACAGATAGCAATCTATATTTCTATAATATTATCTTATTGCTCGAGCTCGACAAAATGAAAATATTGTGGGTTGCACAGGGTGTTCAATTTTTTCTGGGCGGATACCAACTATGTGTTTTCAAATGGCAACCAACATTTTTTAACGCTTTTCCGGTTTCTACATATGAAATAAAAGATAAGTATTTTATATAAATTTTCACTTCGAAAATATTGACGGTTTTCGAGATTTTTGGTAGGCCAGGTTTTTTTTCCAATATTCGTTACTCTGAATATTTGTAATTATAAAGTTGTGTCAAGTCCAATTGAAATTCATAAGAAATATCTTAAATCGATCTGTGCTATACAGGGTATGAGAAACTGCTTTCCACATATTGTAAATGAAAATTTGCAGAATCTTCCTTAATTTAAATGGAAGACTCTGTATGTTATCGATCCATAAGAAACGCCAACAAAGGCTCTACAAATGTCATGAAGTATTCCCTATAGTTAAGTTAACTAATTTTTCTTAAAACAGCTCTTTATTCCGAAAAATGGCTAGTATTCATATTTATTCGCTATGATGATATATATATATATATATATATATAAATATATATTTATATATATATATATATTTATATAATTATATATATATATATATATATATATATATATATATTTTTATATATATATATATTATTATATATATATATATATATTTAATATATATATATATATAGAATATATATATATATATATATATATATATATATATATATTATATATATATATTATATTATATATGTTCAGAAAGATTTCCGGCGGTCGAAGTATTTGAAAAACTTGGTTCACGGACTGAACCGCGTAAAAAGATTTGAAAAATCTCGAAACGTTTCGGGCTCCTTTTGCGAAGCCATCTTCAGGAGAGAGAATTAGAAAGTTTGACTCTTGAAGAGTAGGCAGATAGAGACTTCAGAGTTTGACAGGAAGCAGTACGGTTGGTGGAGTAGGCAGATTGAGACACGCAATCGTATTGTTTCCGATTCCTCCTAATTCGATTCGTGAGTAGGCAGAATTGAGGCCACGATCTCGAATTTCTTTTCCCTTTCTAATTCTCCTGAAGATGGGCTTCGCAAAGGAGCCGAAACGTCGAGATTTTTCAAATCTTTTTACGCGGTTCATTCCGTGAACCAAGTTTTTCATATAATATATATATATAATATATATATATATATATATATAATATATATATATATATATATAATAATACATCATATATATATATATATATATATATATATATATATACATATATATTATATATATATTATATATATATATATATATATATATATATATATTATATATATATATATATATATATATATATATATATATATATGATAGTTTTTGAATTCTTCTTGGGAATGTGGCTTAGCTAAAATGGATATTCATTTGTCTTTCCATATAAT
The DNA here is from genome assembly GCA_030704885.1 of Cynegetis impunctata. Lineage (NCBI taxonomy): Eukaryota > Metazoa > Arthropoda > Insecta > Coleoptera > Coccinellidae > Cynegetis > Cynegetis impunctata. The sequence goes on along the minus strand of JARQZK010004470.1, from coordinate 135,817 downwards.
CATTTATTCCTTCATTCCAACGTTTCGGCTTCACAAAGCCTTTTTCAACGATTAGTTTAAATTATCTTCGGCAACACTGACACTTATTTCATTAAACGTATACACAAAATTTTGAATGAATTGATATTTATGAATGTTTACTTATTCACCCACCTTTCCACTATACTTTATATACGCGTATGGCGTGCAAATGCAGGCCATACGCGTATACGTTAGAATAAAGGATTAAATGATTATATAGAAAGACAAATGAATATCCATTTTAGTTGAGCCACATTCCCAAGAAACATTTTTTCATTTTATTAAGATTCTTGAGCTTCGACCACTGAGGGTCATTAGCACAGTATACTATTTACAGGCTTGGTGATACTTATATATTGATACATTTCAGGTTTGAACTTTAGGATATTAGCAAAATTGTTAGAAAAAAAGTTGATATCTTATAACTGATCATAGAGTTCGATTTCTCTGAGGAAATTGAGTGTTTTTTCTAGTTCTTCAAGGTCATTTCCTAACGCACCATCGATATGTTCGCTCACTCCGCACTCATCACGTTTTGTCAAGTATTTTGTGCACTCGCATACTATGTGCTTTACTGTCACTCGCTTTCCACATTGGTCACACTGTGTAGATTCTTATCTAGAGAGAAGGAAACCATGTGTGATTTTAGTGTGCCCACTTCTTAGACGACTAACTTTGATCTGATTTCGACGTCCCTTTGGATAAACAAATTTTTTCAATGGGTTTGATTTAACGTTTTTCAAGTGAGAAGAGGAGTCTGTCCATTCTTCTTGCCACTGCTTATCTGTTCTTCTTTTGATCTGAAGGTTGGCTTCTTATCCAATGAAAACTTTCTTAATGTGAAGGTCTGAAAGCGCCTTCTTTGCTGCCTCGTCTGCTAATTCATTTCCTTTTATTCCTTTTTGTTGGATTTGTTGCGCTAAGGGATGTCGGGGGTATATTTGCTCGATTATTTTTATTGAGCTCAGAGAGTCTGTACATACAACGAACGTCGTTTGTTCATGATGTTCGTTGAGAATTTCTAAAAGTGCATGATGTATTGCTGTCAATTCTCCTGAAAAAACACTACCTTCTATCTTATACTTTCTTTTTCCTCTTGTACCAACCACTGCAAATCCAACTGTTTTTCCTCCATCGTTAGATGAAGCATCGGTATAGTATAAATGTGCCTTATCGTGTTTTTCTTGTATTCTTCTGAAATGATTACATACTATCTGTGAGTTTGTGTCGCTTTTATTGTACTCTGAGAGAGTGGTGTTGGTCTGTACTCTAGGAACAATCCAAGGCGGTGTCTGACTAGTATGGGTTTGGAGTAGCTCGGGGATGCTATATTCTATCTCCCTTAAGTAGCCATTCAATCTGCGGTGAAAAGATGGTGTTATATTAGGATTATTCTGATAGATGTCTTGATGATGTTTTAAGGAAACCAGTTCATGTACTGTAATTCATTGAATGAAACTGGTCACATACATAAACTCGGGAACGAACAGAAAAAATTTAATCTGTGCTACAGTACCATTGAATAATGAGCTACATCCTAAGTAAGTTATGTAATTGAGGCAGTATTACCATCGATAGTTACAGACAAATCACTCAGATTAATTTTGCTATCAACAGACAGTTGGTAGCAGGAAATAATAATGGGATCAATAGACATAGATGATGAATTAACTCTGTGGTAGTTTGAATCTAAATGAAAAGTAATGAGTAAAACACTTGTCTGAAAACCACAAACTAAAAAAACTTTTTAATTCGACTAGTTTGTTTCGCCTTTAACAGCATTATCTAGACTGAATGATATGTTTTTCGAATAAACAGTTTTCTTCAGTTTGTGGTTTTCAAACAAGTATTTTAGTTATTACTTTTCATTTTAATTATAATGTGATATCACGAATATGAAGTTTGGTGAATGAATATTGTGAAAGGTTTCATAAATATATAAATAAAGTACTACCGAATTATTTCAATATCCCGGAATCATAAAAATTACAAAAGGTTTCAACAGTAGAAATATATGTAATTACGATTATCTTTATCCTGTACCTAGGGCTTTCTTCAGTAGAGTAACCGCATGTCTCAAAATAATACATAAAGAAAAGTCACATTATCAATGGAATATAGTTAGTCATTGGCTTCCAGAACAACTATTTTGATTATATTTTTTATCAAAATAATTTCATGAATTTTATTCCTATATCAAGTAAGAAAACTGGCAATAGAAATATCATATCTCTTTTCAAATTTTTTCTGCTATAATAACATTTGCAAATACTCTTCTCAAATACTCAAGATATAACATATATTTTGATGAAAAAAAAACTTTGACGTTTACAAATAGAAGCTTCAGCAAACCATTTAGGGTGTATATGAATCGACATTTTCACGAACAAATATCAGACAGACTCGAATTCTCAATAGAAAACTCTATATATTTGAATTGTATCAAACAGAAATAAACTAATTCAACTACATTCAAGTCAACCCCCTCCTTTTACCAAACTCCATAAAACAGGTTAGCCAATTAGACTAGTAGTTTTCTATATTTCAGTTCATTAAATTGAGGTCTTCATCTTTTTCACAGGTATTATAGTTTGAATATAGTAACATGTAACCACTCTCCCTTTTAATATTGATATGCCCGAGCTATCATTAAACTGAACATAAGATATGACCACGTGAAATTTGCCATCGTTAGCCTACAAAAATCTTGTGGCAAATTGAGAGAGTGAAATAAGCAACTAAATTAAAAATATTTTGAATTAAGAAATGTAAGATGATTATTTCAATATTGCAAGATAAATAATTTAACATAGATGAATAAAAAAAATGAAATGGCGGAAAATGAAACAAGGAATCAATTAAGATTTTCAAGATAATGCATTTATGCGAAATAATTATAATTCTTCTCATAACTTACCGTCTATCAGACGCCACAGATACTTAATAATTTTAATATATTGAATAGTCGTTCAATAGATATTGACTATAATTTTAACACTTAACGATGTGGTATCTTCAACAACTATTTACTAAAAGAGAGCGATGCTTTACCTGCAAAATTGACGCTATCTCGATATTCTCGCCATACGCAAGTCATTCATTCAGGCATTTTATAGCGTAAAATCACGGTATTTCAATTCAGAATTCAGTAGCGGCGGTTAAGCGGGGAATTTACACGTTACAAACATTCAAAAACATATTACTCCTTTGAAGAGCATTATTAGTTGGTGAGAAAATTTTTAATATTGTTTTGCCATCCAATGCTTAGTATTTCTTTGATATGGAAATCTTACATCTAGTATACCTTCCATAGAAATAAACAATTATGTAGACTGCTAGAAAAATGTATAGGTTCTATTCTTTCAAATTTAAATATTAAGCTTGAAACTGCCATTACTCGATACACACCAAATTTTTTCAGTTTCACTGCAGCGAATGACATCAGTAGAGATGAGATTATAATGAACAATCTGTTGAGTCTTTTTTTAGCTCAAATTTTGAAAAACGCTAATCGTAGCTATCTCATGTGTCGCGAATACATTTATTGATAGAGGTACGTCGATGAACTTGATACATGTTTCATAGGATCCAAGAGTAAATCTGAAATTTTTCAACAATTCATGAACTCTGCGTTTCTCAATCTTTCGGGATTCGAGTCTGGATTTTCAATCATAATTTTCATCGCGCCCTCCACATATAACGCGATTTATACAACAATAATAGTTTTTGAGTTTTTCCGCTTTTACCGTACACTACGATCTCAATTTCAAATCTTACAAATTATCAAGAATACGAAAATTTATTGATTTTGAAATTTTTGCACTAGAAGCAATGGCATTACGCACTTTTTAACCATTTTCAATATTCTACCTTTGTCAAACTAGATTTTCTGAGATGGCTTCTTTGTAGGCAAAATATAAATCTCAGCTAAATATAGAAAATAAATTGAGAGTGTGTATTTCTGATTCAAACTTCCATAGAAAAACTTGCCCTAGGAAGTGTCATTAATAATAATTATCAAATTTGTTTGTATTTCAGTGAGTTTTTCAAGTAAATTTTGATTAAGTAAGTTGTTATTTAATAAATAATAATTTTTCTTGGGTAAGATGTAGGGACGCGCCCTACAGGTTGAAAAGCGATGCATTTATTCGACACATGTTAAATTTATCCCTAAAGTAGAGGAGTATATCTCAATCAATTTTCTAGATGTCATCATTTCAGAAGTGAGTGATGAACATGAATTTTTTATTTATCAAAAACCGTGTAAACAGAAGTATTTGACCATTTTCTAAATTTGATATATTCTTACATGAAGTGTATCTACCACTGAAGAAGAAACCGATATTCGAATCAATTTTGTAGATGGTACTATTTTCAAATTGGCAATAATTATGAATTCTCAATTGACTACTATTCACAATAGCTCAATCCATCTATTGCCATATAATGAAAGCGTATTACAGTATGATATATTATTAAATATCATCAAATAGATGTTAGCAATATATTTATCTTACTCGTGATTCAATTCCAGTACCGTCTGTTTAAATTTCGAATAACAAAAGTTGATAATGTGTCTCTCTGTAATAAAGAATAACATATCAAAACCCATATTTTTTATATAATCAGGAATTCACGCATAAAGTCAATAATCCTCGTTTATCCTCTCTTATGTATATATATATATATATATATATATATATATATTATATATATATATATATATAATATTTGGTTTCGGATTTTCCTTGATTTCTTTAGACCTTTTCATATATTCTCCTTTGATTTGTTTTTCTTGGGTAATTTAAGTCTATTTATAACTGAAGTAATATTATACTTTACATCCACAAGAATATATTTAACGTTCTCAGGCAATCACTGTCCTTCATCAGAAAATTTTTTTTTGTTGTCAACCATGCTAAAAATTAAAATAACATAGTAAAATACAAAAAATTAAGTAGACAAAAAACAAAAACTAGAAAACACAAAAATAATATTGTACTATGTTAATTTAAATTTTAGCTATGGATGACAACAAAAAAAAATTTCTGATGAAGGCAACAGTGATTGCTGAAACGTTAAATATATTCTTGTGGATGTAAATATAGATATACTATCAGTTATAAATAGACTTAATTACCCAAGAAAACAAATCAAAAGGAAAAAAAAAAAAAAAAATATATATATATATATATATATATATATATATATATATATATATATATATATATATATATATATAATTATATATATATTTATATAATATGTTCGGAAAGATTTCCGTGGTCGGAAGTATTTGAAAAACTTGGAATGAACCGCGTAAAAGATTTGAAAAATCTCGACGTTTCGGCTCCTTTTGCGAAGCCATCTTCAGGAGAATTAGAATGCGAATAATTCAGATACGTGGCCTGAATCTGCCTACTCCACGAATCGAATTAGGAGGAATCGGAAACAATACGATTGCGTGGTCTCCCATCCTATGTGAAGAAGTTTAGGCAGCATTTGATATTATGAACTGCATATATTTGACTTAAGATGGAACCAAAATATAAAATGTCAATCTTGTTTGATTCTCAAGCCTTAAAATATTATTCACACATGTGAAATTGTAATTTGTTTTCGTCACTCCTAATAATGAATAAATAAAATTTACATTGGCCGTTTATGTTTTTCAATTTCCGTATATTTGATAACAGTATTTTACAGGTTGAAAATAAGTTTTGAAGACGTAACCATGCAAGAAGTACTGTTGTGGTATACATCGGTGAATGGCGCCCTTCTAGATCATCTCACAAATCAGATAAAAGAAACTGACAACAGTGGCGTGTGGAGGTGAAACATTCGAGTACTTCTTCGTTGCTATTGCACTACGCTATGCTTGTGATGATTGAAGTTGTTGAATGCTATATTTGTGAAATCTCACTAAAATTTCGGAATTGCCTGGGAATATTATTGACAATGTAATTCGTGTAGCATTTTTAGCACAAAATTTACAAAACTTTATTCACTCAAATAGCAATATTGAAAATTTTGGAAGCTTTGCATGTTCATGTTGGATTTTCGAAATAATTTTGCGTACTTGCCTCTACAATTCGAATTTAAATATTCAACTTATCATATAACTACATGGAAGTGAGCAACACAAGCTTGTATTTCATCTTTTTTCAATGGAACAGAATTAAATCTTTTTTTTTTATTTGCACATATACCCGCATCAACCGCTTTGGGTTATTAGCAGGGGAACATACACATAGTACATGTCAATTTAAGTAGTAAGGTTATAATTTAGAGTACAAGTTGGATTCTTTTAAGAAGTTCAGTAGGTTTCCTATGTTATATGTTAGGACTGTAGCAAGGTTCCCTTCGAGATGATGTTTCATTCTGACGTGGTTGTTTGCTTGGCATTCAGTTAGAACAGACGGTGCACATATGGGAGGTGTTCTTTCTAGAAGAAATGAGTGTGTAATTGCAGTGTGTCCAATTCTTAGCCGATTTATTATTATTTGGTTTTTTCTGCCATTTGGTAAGTGTAGGTATTTGTTGATGTTGGAATGAATGTCTTTTAGTTTACTGCTGCTAGTGTTCCAGTTTTGTCGCCATATACTAGAGATGTGTGATCTAATTGAAAGTTTGTGGTCTGCTTTCGGTGTTTGATGTTCTCCAGTTCCTCGTTGTTTATTGCATGTTGTGCTAATCCATCTGCCTCTTCATTACCTAGTATCCCAACATGAGACGGAACCCACATGAATTTTACATACTTATGTATATCTTTTAAGCGTAGTAGTTCCAACTTTATTTCCTGTTTGGGATACAGATCTTCAAGTCGCTGGAGTACGCTTCGTGAGTCAGTTATGATGAGAAAACAGGTTTTTGGATTGTAAGCGCAGGTGCGGATTGCTCTTAGTATTGCTACAGATTTTGCAGTGAAGATGCTGGCGTTTGGGGGTAGACGTACAGCAGATTTTGTATTTTCGTGAATTACGGCAGCTGAGACTCCATGAGGTTTTTTTGAGGCATCGGTGTAAATTAGACTGTGGTTTTGGTACTTGAAAAGTTGCAATTGAAAGCAGTTTCGTATTTCCTGATGGTTGTTTTTTGAGAATTTTTCCAGGGTAAGGTCCACAATTGGTGTATTTGAAAGGGGTAAGGTCATAGTTGATTTTTTTTATTCTTTCTCTGAATGGGATGTATTTTGAGGAATTTGTAGTGAGGTTTTTGGAGTTGAAAATAATAGGGTAAGTGATATTTTTGTCGTTTGATGATATATTTGCCACATAATTTAGGGATAGTTGTTGTCGCCTGAGCGACAGTGGGGGTTCTTTGGTGATTACCTGAAGACTAGCTATTGGACTTGAACGGAAAGCACCTGTAGCAACCCGCAGTGAGGTACTTTTGATAGTGTTCAGTTTTTTCAATGTTGTTTTATTCGCTGATTGGTAGCAGATGGAGCCATAGTCCAGTTTTGATCTTATAAGCGATTTGTAGGTATTCAGCAGAATTTTCACTTCAACTCCCCATGTATGGTTAGACATAATTCTCAAAAGGTTTAGTCTTTTCTGGCAGGAGCGCTGTAGATGCTCTATATGAGTTTTCCATTTGAGAGTGGAATCGAAGAAAAGTCCTAAGAATTTAATCTCATCGGCTTGCATGATTGGTAGTTTGTAGATGAATAAGTTTAGATTCACATTGACTTTGCGTCTGCTGAATACCATAGAATAAAATCTTTATAAGCAAATAAACAAAGAATAAATATTATGAGGAGTACTTCGGCCTGTTTTATAATATAATGTTGTTTTGAATTATTTTAACATAACTATCTATATTAATATTTTCTAAGAAAAACTCTAAATGTAAATCTGGTCCTGATCTATGTTGAAATTATGTGATGAATTCTAAAACAAAATATAAAAAAAAATGTTCTCATAGAAATCATTCAAAATACTTACGTGATTATATGTTATTTTGGGTCCTACAATAGATTTGCTATTGATGTCTGATCGTTGGTAGTCATTTTTTCACTTGAACCAGAAATCGTACTTTTAATAGATCTTCTATTGATGAAAAACTTGTAAATAAGATATTTTCACTTGAACAATGGATGTTTTATTGATGTGTGAATATTGTATAAACTTGAATATACGTAATTTCCACTCGGTAAAAAAATCGTTATTTGACATGGAACTTCTATTGACCACTGGACGATGTCGAATGAATGTAAATCAGGATACCATATGGTGAAATATATTGATTAGAAAAATGTAGTTGGGGTCAACAATATTGTTATCTCGATGTTGTTTCTATGGAGAAAATTGTTTAGCGAAATGAACATTGTATCGTTTGATTTATGATAATAATATTCCTGATTATGCAAAAAATTAATTGGGTTTTTATAAGTTCGTTTGGAAATTTATTTTTTCATGAAAAAATTGAGTTTAATAATCTGGTAGTCACACAAAGATTTATGAACCATTCTACCCCTTAATGAAAGAAAGAACTCTGTTATGACCATTATCAGAGAAGGGTAGAAGAACCCTGTAATTTTTTCTGTATAACAAATACAAGAGACTGTTTATTTTTCCTTAAATTTCATACAAGACAAACGATATCCTCTGTGAAGACTTTATCGTTGTATTTATAAGTTTTTGTATTTTTCTATAAATTGTTACCCACCCTAGTTAACAAACTAAAAAATAAAATAAAAATAAAAAAAATAGAAAATATAAAAAAATATAAAACCTTTTAACAACACAGATTAACATAATAACTATATTTAAAACGAAAATATTTTAAAAGATACTAATCAAAAAAACATTAAATAAACTTAAAAAATAAATTTAAAATTAATATATAAATAAAAAAAGCATAATAATATTAAAAAAATTGAAAACTACTAAAACAACAAAAAACATTAAAAAAAAAAATAAATATAAAAAAAAATTAAATAATGACAATTTAAAAAATAATAAAATATACAAAGCATAGGGCTCTAAAATAGTCGATATTTCCTTAATATAAATATTTTCATGGGATTTTTCAAAAAACACTGTCTGTTAGAATTTTTGTATGAGAAGAGACTGTTTTTTTTCTGAAATTTCATATAAGTCAAACGGTTTGATATTTCACCTATAAGTTATTCCATTCAAAAATCGTGAAAATCAATGTTGACATGAATAAACTATTCATCGAAAAATACGTAATAACTATTTATCACACATTTGAATTATGTCGCCACACCCTGTACATTATTAAAATGTAGTCATTCAATTCTCAACATGTAATAAAATTTGAAATTTGTGGACACACTCTGTACATTATATAAATTATTTCATTCAAAAATTGTGAAAATCAATGTTGATATAAATAAATTATTCATTGAAAAATACGTAATAACTTTCATCACACATTTAAAATATGTGAACACACCCTGTACATTATTGAAATGATGTCATTTAATTCTCAACATATCATGAAATTTGAAATTTGTGGACACTGCCTGTACATCATATAAATTATTTCATTCAAAAAGGGTGAAAATCAATATTGACATGAATGAAATTATTCATTGAAAAATACGTAATAACTGTTTATCACATATTTGAAATATGTGGACACACCCTGTACATTATTGAAATTACGTCATTTAATTCTCAACATGTAATAAAATTTGAAATTTTTTGACACTGTGTACATTATATAAATTATTTCATTCAAAAATCGTGAAAATCAATGTTGATATGAATAAATTATTCATTGAAAAATACATAATAACTGTTTATCACACATTTGAAATATGTGAACACACCCTGTACATTATTGAAATGACGTCATTTGATTCTCGACATATAATTAAGTTTGAAATTTTTGCATATATTATATGAATTATTTCATTCAAAAATCTTGAATAACAATTTTGACATGAATAAATTATTTATTGAAGAATACGTAAAAACTGTTTTTCACACATAAGTATTCCTACATTTTAAATTTGTGGACACACCTTGAACATTATATAAATTATTCAATGGAAAATATTTAATAACTATACATCTATCACACAATCGAAATTTCATTCGTTGGACATCCCTGTATCAAAATGGAATTCAGAAAGAATGAATGATTTAATTATATCCTTATTCCGTTCGACAACACGTGTTTCTTATCTCTCCGATGACTTCGAGTTAAATTATATCATTCTGTTCGTTCTAGTCCTATTTAATTCGAAATGAAAATGAATTTTTAACACAGAGACGTGTAAAAGTTTCTTATTTGAAAATAAGTATTTTTTAAATAACTGCGTATGTAATGTGATATCCAAATCTACAGCCTCCACAAGTCTCCGGAGGAACTCCTTTAAACCAAAGACCTGGTGCTCCATGAAGAATCCCTGAGGGTCTCAAAAAATTTCAGTCCTCTGGAACCTCATAAAAAGAGGAAACACGCGTGTTTCATTCCTCCCTGAAGTATGTGTCAGGGAGGCGGGCAGCTTGAGTTTGGGATTAACTCCTTCAGCCAGATCAGAGGATACACTTGTATGTACAAGTGCATTGAGGATGAGTGAGACGGTATATTATGGAACATAGGAAGTGTAGGTAGGGTTCAGAGGATTAATACTGGCCCAGCATTCGCCTTGTAAGTTTGCAAGCAGTGACTTACATTACCATGAGGAAACCTCTGAAGAAAACTCATGGCAGACCAGTCGGCCCCGGGGTTTGAACCAGAGACCTCCCAAATACTAGCCAGCGTACCTGACGTACTCAACTAACTAGCTTGGTGGAACCTCATACGTATTCTCATACCTATATATTTTCAAGTTAGTCGTGCATGCGCAGAAATGACATTTTGGGCTTAAAAAAGTTGAAGTGAGCTAGAACCCGCCTTGTTACACTTCTTACATCTCGTTGCTTTACTACATTTCAGTTTTGTTAAGTTAATAATTATACGAATATTGTAGTGAAGTATAATAAATAGTTTTCAAAAATCCTCTTGGTGTCTCACGATACATATCTCCCAATATGAACAGAAAGCCATAGAAATATATTTTTTTATGATTTCAAGAATAAAGTGCCATGAGAAAACTCAACTCAACAAACCTCTCCAGCACTTCTGAAGTCTTCTCCCGAAATGCGAAAAATTTAAGTTTTCTTTCATACGCTCAATCATTTCCATGGCAACTAAGATTTAAATTAAAAAATCTATTACTATGACTCTTAGTTGATTTGCGTGAAAACTTGAATGTAAGTCCGTTATTTTCCGTGAAAATATTTACGCTTATTTATTGTTGAAATCATAAAAAAAATATTTCCATGGCTATCTGTTGATATTTGGTGTTTTTTTTTGTGATTGTTACCTGTGAGTTCTCGAATTTTGAGTTCGCATGAATTTATTATGAATGAATATTTTTTTATGGAATTTTGGTCATACCTATTAAGGGCACGCTGAATTTAGTAGCGTGGTAATCTTTTCAATAAAATCGCTAATGAAAAAGAATTTCGACTTAAAAAAAATATCGTAGTATGCCCTGAAAATTGGAATAAACATTTCAAATTTTGTCCCAAAGTAAACCTTTCAGTACTGGACATTAAAAAAAAAATTTTTGAAATCGGTTCACATATGAATAAATGAAATTTGTTTCTATTTTAGGTATCTTCAAGCTTTCAAAAATCTGCTGCGAAGTATCGAGAGCATAGGAATTGCATCTGTTTATGGTATAAATTATTTCGGCAGGGGACCTCTGAAGAGCTCCAACTATGTTAGCTATATTAAACATGACGCTATATCTAGAGATCTACTGAATGCTTCCTTAAATTATGTTCCGGAAATGAAAGCGGAATATAAGAAGTTCATGAGTACCATGCCAAACTATGGAAAAATAAAACGAAAGTAATAAAAATTTTTACTATTAGCTCCTTCATTCTCTTGACTCTATTTCCAGGAACGATATAATAACCTTGAATATTCCAAGAACTGGAAAATTGGAAGAAGCTGTCGACTATTTTGACACAATACAGTTATATTCCGACGAATTGAGAAAATTACAGAGGTTCTTGAGGATGTTCATAGCGTAAGTATGAAAAAAAAGGGAGCCGAAACGTCGAGATTTTTCAAATATTTTACGCGGTTCATTCCGTGAACCAAGTTTTTCATATATAAATATATATATATATATATATATATATATATATATATATATATATAATATATATATGTATATATATATTATATATATATATATAATATACTATATATATATATATATATATATATATATATTATATATATATATATATATATATATATATATATATATATATATATATATATATATATAATATATATATATATATTTATATATATATATATATATATATATATATATATATATATATATATATATATATATATATATATATATTCGAATTGTTGTTGCCTGTGATTTATTTTTAATCTCTTGATAATTATTAGCAATAACAGGCTGGTTGAATCTTAAAAAACTCGATTTAATTAATAAGTTGACGTTTCACTATGACATTCATAGTTATTCAAAACTTTTTTACATAGGTAAAGGTTTCTGTAGTTTCCCTTGCCTTCTAATAATAACAATTTTGAATGTTAATATTAGACTGAAAGAATTTTTTAACAAGACAGATCAATCTTATCTATTCAATTTTTTCAAGTCAATAAATGTCAAAGAATTTTCAATTTTTTTCAAAAGTTTTGAATAACTATGAATGTCATAGTGAAACGTCAACTTATTAATTAAATCGAGTTTTTTAAGATTCAACCAGCCTGTTATTGCTAATAATTATCAAGAGATTATATATATATATATATATATATATATATATATATATATATATATATATATATATATATATATATTCAACCGCTAATACAGACCAATTTTGCTATATTCAGTATACGTTGTCAGACCAAAAGCGACGTTATCAGACCAATCAAATGGTCTGGTAACGTTTAGCTATACAGTAGTGTTGGGGAGGGTAGTGGGATGAAGGTAATGAAGTATTAGGTTGGTCTAAAAAGTCGGTCCAACATGTTCTGTTATACAGATTTAGTTGAAACGTTATATGACTAGAGGGCGTTCCAGTCTTATACAGATATCGTATAATATATTAATATTCATTATCCCCATATGAGATCGACGTTGCTGTGCACAAGATTTGGCACCAGCGCATTGTTATAATATCTCCTAGTAAGCGTGATTTACAGATACAGATTTTGAACCGATTTCCAATTTGTTCCAATGAATAATATATGCATAATATGTAGATTCAAATCAATTGTGGACATGAGCTCAAGTTTTTTTAACTGTTAAATGACAAATATACTCAATGTTTTTTGTATTGCGCTATGAAACTTTTGTACATTACTGCTTAGCTACATGCCTTTTATAATCTATTTTCACATTTAAGTAATGGCACAGGTTATTATCACTTATTTTTGCCTGGAATTTTTTCATTCTAAATAAAATAGAGCAAAAGCAATTTATTCTATTCGACGTATCATGAACAATCGAATGCTATATTTTAGCAATTTTACATGCTGAATCTTGAGAGATAAGTAGAGAGTGAGTATGAGGGATGTGGGTGAATGTTTAGAAGAAGGGGACGGTGGGAGTGAAAAAGATAATGAGGTAGGATCTATGTGATTAAAATATTTAAAAAATGGTTTCGGAAAAAACAAACACAATGATTTTCAGTACATATATTTTATACAAATATAAAAACAAACTATAAGCAAGACAACGAGGGTGACTTATTATACAGGATGTTTTTAGTAGCAGGAATTTATTTGCCTGTAGAAAAACTTTTTTAAAACAAAAATTTCATATATGCATTTGTGTAAATAGGATTAGTTTTAGTGATACAGGTTGTTGAAATTTTGAAATATTTCACTTACTCTTAACCTTTTTCAATTTCGACGATACTTTGTCTAGTTTGTTTATAATAATAAAGCACATTCCTAAACGTAATTAGATTTGTCAATTTTATTTCAGTGGCGTCGAAATGAGCGACCGAGTTGATAGATAGAAAAAAAAATTCTACACCAAAATGTAAAAATATAGCTAAATTACATTGACAACCCAAAAACTATTCGTGCCACTAGAGTGAATCTTGCGGATTAATTTTTTCAAGGAATTCAGGGACATTGTTTCATTTATTTTTTCGAAAATAAAGCAAGATATAAGAAAAGCTTTATTCGAAAAAGTGGTATTTTCAAATGCTCAGCAAAAACAAATTTTTAATCCTTAAAAAGGCAAGTGGTGTATTATATTCTCTTCTATTTTTTCAAACTTAGTCGCTCATTGCGACTATAGCGAATCTAATTCCGTTAAAAATATGTTTTATTTTTTTATATTTGAAAAACGTGTTTTGATTATACTGGGAGATCCGTGAATAAGTATTCCGCATTGAAATAATAATTTACTTATCACGGTATGTATTAAAGATAAGTGACTTAATGATGGAGGAAACAAATCTAAATTCCTATCAATAAAATGCAGACATTCCTGCTTTGTGAGAGCACTTTTTTCATTAATATTCCCTTTGAAATGTTTCAAAACTAACTGCTTTTGTGTAGTTGACCAGCGCATACGAACACTTATTTTAGTTTTAGCGACTTGGACGGCATTAATGCTGGGTCTTTTTTCTTTATTACTTGATTTTCTGCTATTATCTAGGTATATAACTTATCACGTTTTCTTCAGTGTTATTTTTCACTGGTGCATTTCCTTCACTATTGTCATCCATATCCTCTTCATAATCCATCAACTCCTCTGCAACCTCAGTATCTGCTAAACTCTTTAACTCAAATTCTGACCCCTTCCCAATATTTAATAACATAAGTACTTTAGCAGTTTAGTACTTGAGATGTTTGATAAACATCTTCTGTAAGTCTGTAAGAAAATTAAAATGTGAATTTCGTCAGAATAATGATTTACAATGCATTGCATATCCGGTATATTAGGAATGTGATTGGATAGGCAATAAAATCAATTTAAGAAGGTACATTTCACTCTTAAATAAATGATTTAGATTTTATAGGATTCCAAAGTAACAAGAGCATCACTATTTATACATCAATATCTCAAAAACATGTTCATGTTAGGTATAGGAGGTATTCTATGAAAATATCTAGAATTATTTGTAGAACTCGTAAATGCAATAATATATAGGGTGTTCGTTCCTTTAGAAAAAGTTAAGTTGGTGGTCGTCACTGCCAATTGAGCTATTCTATATACATGATTTCACCATAAAAAAAAAATCGCAGCCAAAAATAAAAAGAGAATTGTTCAAGCCTTTTTGAATAAACAAACCTTGAGTTTTGAATGAATTTGAAACCCAATAAGGTTTTCGAAAAACAGACCGCTGCAAAAATATAATAATATATTGGTGGCATGACAATTTACTTACCTTGTTTGGATTTTCTTTCTAAGTGCACTAATAATCTAGCACGATTCATTATGTGTAAAAATACGTTGGAGTACTTATACAAATAAACACGAATTACCTCACTTTAACGACGTTATGGCACCAAATAAACTTAGAGGATAAACTATGATGCTTCAAGTCTGACAACATCGCATGGTCTAATAACGTCGCTAGCACTTGCTATTTGTTTATTGCCTGGTCTGAAAAATCGTTGCTATATACTTGGTTTCATAACGGTTATTAGATGTTGCAATATAAATAATTTGTAAACTTAGTTTTCCCCTCGAAAGCTGCGTGAATTTGAAAAGTTTGCTACATTATATTTATGTGAAATATAAAAACTTAAATCATCTAATTATGGTTGGTCTTAGGTTGTCTGCTCTATGTATCAGGTCTGGTAGCGTCGATTATATCAATATATATATATATATATATATATATATATATATATATATATATATATATATATATATATATATATATATATATATATATATATATATATATATATATATATATATATATATATGTATATTTGAAAAATAATCATGATTATGTACCAATCATCCATAATTGCTTGATTTTGTGACATATTACAAATTTTGCAGCGATAAGGTGAAGAACACACTGGATGAAGCAGCAAACAGTGAACTGATTAGTATTGGAATTCTAGTTGTAGTGTTAGCTGTTTCCCCGGTCATAATATGGCTAGTCCGGAATGCTGTTAAAACAATACAGGTAAAGTGCCGTTGTGTGTTTAACATTAAATGAACTCATGCTTTATAACCATTAAATTACCAAAGTCTGAAACTGAATTAAGTGCTATAGCATCATTATCAATGAATATAGTGAGTCAATAAGGAAGATGTGCCTTTATCCAATTATAGCTCGATTTGAGTAAATGATAAACAAGTGACCGTGAAGTTATTATTACAAGATAATTGGAGAATCATACTCATCAGTGAACTATATTCATTTCACTGATCAATAAAACTTTGGAATATTCTTCCTTGAAAAAGATGATCGTATTCACTCAAATTTGTACAATGATATTTTTTAATATAATTGACTGGATTGAACAGGATAAAACAATTTAGAAAATATTTTCTAAAGCTATCAGTAATAACATTTCAATATTTTTCAATGAACTTGTCAAATGTAATTAATAAATTAATAAATTCTTACTAGTACTGTTAATTTCAACGCTGATATTAATAACTGTGAATTTTTTACCTAATATTATACCTTTTCTCAAACCTGATTTCGATTTTCTGAATAATGGATTTTTTAAAATTATTCAGATAGTTACTTTCCATTGACAAGTGCAAATAACAATTCAGCCATTCACAAGATGACAATAATAACATGAAGCCTTTCTAGCCTCAATACCTATGAACTGAAAAACTCAAACTTCCTGATTTCCAGTTTATCGAAGTCTTTCGAAATGAGTTTTCATTATAGAAATAATATGCATACATAAACCATAAAATTTAAAAACGCGCGAGGAGCAGAGATTCGCACTAAGGTCGTATTTTTCTCGCGTCTAGTTTCAAACTGAATAAATTATGGTTAAAAAACCACGCTTGAATAGTTTACCGAAATGAAAATTATAAAATAATTTGTTTCATTGAGAACAAAGAATTCCTGAAGTAGGTAGGGGAATTGTGCTCAAGATGACATACTTTTTGTTTTGAGGCAAGTATTTAAAAATTGAGAGGTGATATACAATAAATTCAATGCAACACATTAAAAACGTTCATTAACGAAGCACAAAAATAAATCCTGACTCTACAAAAAATAAAATAATTGAAATATATTAAAAAAATACTTATGATGTCCATGTGGGTAAGATGACACACAGACAGTCTAAGTTGACATATCCAATTAGCGGTGCGCAATTCACATTTGAACAGCTTAGTTCTTGGTGCAATGCCAGCACATAGAGTATGGCACCACATCTTACATAATTGGTAACAGTTAAAGTATTTGAATATACACAGTGTTTTTAAGAATAAGTACAATTTTTGTAAGAAGGTTTTAATTAACTCATATTGACGTACAATATTATTATGAAAACTCATATCAATTATTTTTCAGGAGAGACATTCTAGATATTTCATGACAATAATATTTAAACCATAACACCCCCCCTTAAATAATATTTTCTTTTCCATTAACCATACCAAGTAAAACTCTAAATATTTTTGAATCTAACACGGCACCAAGATTTTGTCAATACATCAGCAATCTGATCTTCACCTGCTATATGTTTGACTTCAAAAACTCCTTCATTTACTCGATCTCTGATGTAATGATAGCGAACATCAATGTGCTTAGACCGCTTATGGAATTCAGGATTATAAACAAGTTTCACAGCACTATTATTATCCAACCATAAAATTGGAGTCTTCTTTGTTTCTGAAATTTCTTCAACTAATCTTTGGATCCAAACTATTTCTTTTGCAGATAATTCTGTCACTTCCCAAGTTTCATTTTCTATCAAATACTGCATTTCTTCATTCATAGCTTCGACCCATTTTTCAGAGGATTTAGAAGAAATTGCTTCTTCTAAAGTATCTGGCTCATCTATTGCTAAAGTAGCGCAAGCATCACTGTTAGAAGATTCAGGTAACATTAAATTTTCTTTTGAGTTTATACAATCAATGTGACCAATAGAATTGCTTGATATAGAATCTATCACCACTTCTTCAGGTTTAAAGACCACATCTCGACTAAAAATGATTTTGTTTTTCTCAGGTAACCATATTCTAAAACCATCTTTATTTCCACAATAACCTACTACTTTGCCTTTTTCACTTTTCTTGTCCCACTTGTGCCGTTTTTGCTTCGGTACATGTACAAAACATTCAGTACCAAAAATTTTTAAATGATCTACTGGAGCCTGTTCTCCTGACCAAAGCATTAAAGGAGTTTTTTCTTTAATATTTGTAGGACCTGTTCTATTAAGTACGTAAGTAGCTGTAAAGACAGCTTCGGCCCACAAGTATTCTGGAAGATTCTTGGCATGAAGCATAGACCTAGCTGCTTCCACTAAAGTTCTGTGTTCTCTCTCTGCAGATCCATTCTGCTCTGGTGTAAAAGGCATAGTAATTCTATGACGTATTCCAGCCTCTTCAAGAGTTCTTCTTACATCTTGATTAACAAACTCCTTTCCTCCATCAGAACATATTTCTTTAATAACATGACCCTGAGTCTTGCGTTCAGAAATAAACACCTTTATTCTATCTTTAACTTCTGACTTTTCTTTCAGAAAATAAACACTTCGAAATTTACTGTAGTCATCTTTCAAACAAAGAAATTACTTTGATCCACCAATTGACTTCATTCTCATAGGACCACAAATATCAGCGTGAATAATTTCACCTGGTGCTTCTCCTCTTTGTTTACGATGTCCAAAACTTAATCGATGTTGTTTTCCAAACATGCATGCATCACAGAATTCTTTTTCAATGGTAACTTCCACACCAATTCCTTTTAAAAATGTTTGTACATGACGTTTATTTTGATGTCCTAGTCGCTCATGCCATATCTGAAGGTTATTAGAAATTGATACGTTTGCTTCAACTTTCGCTTTAGGAACTACAACTCTGATGTACATAATGTATAAATTGTCTCTTGGTACTCCTCTGGCAACGACTTCACTATTTTTAAGAATTCTACATTCATTTTTGCTTAATATAGTGCTCATTCCCTTATTAGCTACAGCAGAAATTGAAAATAAGTTTTTTTTTATATTAGGTATATACCAGACATCTTGAAGATAGTGTTTTGACCAAGAATTATTAACAAACATTTCAACATTTATTTGACCTTTACCATAAGCTTGCATACGTTCACCGTTACCAACCACCACATACTGAGGACAAGAAAAATCTTCGTAGCTTATAAACCAACGTTTATGCATTGACATATGGTGAGTTGCGCCAGAATCTGCTATCCAAGCATCATCGTTACTAAGGTTTACACAAAATCCTCATGTACGAAAGCAACTTCTTCACAGACATTGCCTTCACTGTTACTTGAGGGACAATCTTTCTTAAAATGGCCCCTTTTCCCACATCCATAGCACTTGAAGAATTTCTTCTTATTCTTAACTTCTTCCGTATTTTTCTTAGATGCACCATAATTTATACGTGGAAAAGTTTGCTTTTTCACCGCAACATATGCTGTTGTACTTTCTTCATTTTCAACACGTTCTTGTAAACGGAGTTCAACGGTACACAGACGTTCTCGAAGAAGAGTGATTGTTCGCTGTTCTTTCGGTACTGACTCCCATGCATTTATAAATTCAAAGAATTGGGAGGGCAATGTATTTAGCACTCGATTAAGGAACAAAGAATCTGGTAATTTAACTTTGTCTTCTTTCCATGTCTCATCTTGTAATTCAACCCATAACTTTTCTTAAACAGCTATATGTTTGGCAATACTTTGAACTGGATCCTTTTCTTTAATACTGAAAAATTGGTTAAACAAGCGATCGTGCCTCTGCTCAGTACGTTGCTCAAAAATACTATGGAGTTTTAGCCACATTTCTTCAGCTGTGCTGCACATATTAATAAGTTGTCTAACCTGTGCAGTCAAGCTTGAAACAATGAAATTTTGAGCCATGTATTCCATTTTAATAAGAGGTTCCTTATTCTTTTTATAATCTTTAAGTTCTTTCTCACTTGCATCTTCCTTAGGTTCTTTGGGATACTTCAGCTTACCTTCAACTGCTTCCATAACACCATTAGCTTGCAGTTGAATTTTGACCTGGAATTTCCAGTCAACCCAATTTGAGTTTCCTTCTAATTTTTCAATTTGAAGTTTAGAAAATTCCATTCTCGCTGCTACTGACTCCAAAAATTCACCAAATTAATTTTTTTTCTTCTTCAAATTGCTGCTTTTATTCTTATACACGATTTACTGGGCCCATAACCAGTTAAAGTATTTGAATATACACAGTGTTTTTAAGAATAAGTACAATTTTTGTAAGAAGGTTTTAATTAACTCATATTGACGTACACTATTATTATGACAACTCATATCAATTATTTTTCAGGAGAGACATTCTAGATATTTCATGACAATAATATTTAAACCATAACAGTAACATACCCAGTGCTCTCCTCACTTCGATTTAGTATATAAATCGTTGCAATATAGACATGCAGCATTGGACTCATCATCTTCATCATCAGCGGCCTGCAAAAAATCTTCTTCGGCATCAGAATCATCCTGAAGGATCAATCGCATCACCTGCTTTGGAGCTCTAAAGCTTTATTCTATTCGACTCTATTAGACAATCCTGCCATTTTTTCAAATTCATATGCCAATTTTCTGAGATCAGTGGTGCTAAAATCTAAAGAATCTCTATTCAAAATGAAGTAGGTATATGGTCCACTAACTGTTGTTCTATTTCTGCTTCAAAAGAAGGCTTCAAATGACTAAGATTTACAGAAATATTTGCATAGCGTGACATGAGGCACGTTGAATGTTTCCGAGGCCTTAAGCTCCCATCTTGTTTTCGTTGGCGCTTTCAATGACTTTCGCCATATCTTCTTTTGACAAATGAATGAAGCGTGGATTTGTATTGATAATTGCCAGGCATCTAGAGAAAATTTATTTTGAAATATTCTTACCCAACGTACCTTAGGGTAAGATGACATACTATGTCATCTTGAGCCGGCGGTTGCTATGTCATCTTTCCCTACGAGGTACAAAATGTTTGACATCTTTTGTACCTTCCAATTTTCATGTTCCTTACATTATTCTTTAGTATTCATAACGCATATTAACCACAGCTCATATGAAAATACTTAAACGCAACCAAAACTCACCTGAAATAAATTTATCGGGACAAGCAGTTTCAGCAAAATAATATTTTCGAGCATCGAAATCGTAACAATGCATACAACCGACAAATAACGCGAGCGTATCAGTCACATGAGTTTTTAGTGGTAACGCCACCTTTAAGCAAATGTGTAAACGACGTATAGGAGCTTGTGGCGCGTATATTTAAACAGATATCAGCACTAGGTCATCTTACCTGAGTATGTCGTCTTAAGCACAATTCCCCTATGTCGCGTACCTACTGAAGAACCACGCTTCAATAGTAAACCGTGATAAAAATAACATATTTTGTTCAGACAAAAGTTGAACGCGAAGTGCATCGCGTAATGATCGAGGAATAGTCTTTGCGAATTGCAGCGCAGATAGAGAAAATAGTTTAAACCCCCAAAAAGATCGTATTTCGACATGAAATCAATCCACGTACCAAATTACTACCCTCTAACTCAATCTGCGAAAGCTGTGTAGTTAAGCAACTTTTCAAATACTCACCACGAAAAAAAGAATATCTATCTAATTATCAAATTTTAGGGATTGTATTCTGCATCTTTTAGAGGACCCGTCAAAGTAAGGAAACCGCCGCCATAGCAACTTATGTCGAGTGATATATTGCAGAAAAACTAATTTCTTCCTCTTATCAGAAATACTGAATGAGTACAACATTTAAAAAAAAAATACAAGAAGCAAGTGTCAGAAACTTAAAATCTGTAATTTTTGAACACATATTATCCCTTTCCGGCCCAAATTATTTTTTGTGGAAAAAATATTATGTATGGTTTGATAATGGTTTATTAGAGATACTCGAAGAAAACGAAACAAATTTCAAGATAAAAAAACACAAGGATTATCCTGCAGGATGTGGTCACTCCACATAACCAGTAGGAACATATAACCAAACAATATAACCTATTTTGCGTAATATAATATGAAACAGTTTTTGTCATGTTTCAAACACAATTCTACTTTGCACGCTGAACATTTCTTACAAATAATAGAACTCATCTGCATTAAGACTTTCTAACTATTCAGTTATTGGGTTCCCAACCCTCCCGGATTGCCCGGAGACCGTAATAATGTTCAACTTCCTGGGGTGACTAATTTCCCCAGTTTTTTAAAATTATACGCAACCGCGCTCTACTAATCAAACTTCGCTTTTTAATGATGATGATTTTGTGGTACAAAAACTGTCAAATATTAGAAGCAGAGTACCTATATATAAATTAAAAATAAATAAATGATTGACATTTTCTTCAACCCCCTCCCTACTAAACTCCTTAAAAAAATCTCCCGGGTTGGTCCTTTCGAAAATTGGCAACCTTATTCAGTAGGTAGGTACTCCAAACTTGCTTCCTCAGAACTAAAATAAGATAACACGATTACGTAAGTGTCCAGTGGTCACTTCAGGAGACCCCAACAAAATTAGTAATTTCGAAAGAAAGGAAACATTTACGTTCAATATATTCATGAAAATGCATAATTTAGATCTAAGTAAATAACTTTGGAGCCATTTTTCAACCATTCATAAATAAAAATAACAAATTCACACAGTTTCAGCAGATCCTCTAAGTAGTGTCCAACTATAGTAAACAAATGCACGTTATACGCGCTTCGACTTATTTCGGCCTGTCTTCGATGAACACGTCAAATTTTGCTATGTTAGACGACCTACAAAACACACTGCTATACTGAAATAGCCAACGAGCAGTTTTACTCATGACTAAAAAACTGTGGTCTTCCTAGCTAACCAGTTGCCCTGAAACGGTTATACTGCAAAAACATTTTTTTCTTTATAACAACAAAACAGTTTCTTAATAACAAGTGCTCAAAGTATTAGCCAACTGTTTCTTGGCAATAATACAATCATTTGTTGAAAAATTACTTTCATTTCAAGACATATGCGAGCTTATAGAACGTTCATGTTTGTAGGTCTGTTAACAAACACACGTGATATCCAAACATTGCCTAACGTTTTCATGAAAGTGTGCACCATTTTGTTGGACATATACGTGCATATTTGGAAATAGAGCATTCATTTCAGGTATAATTTGATGCAGTAGAAGATCAATATATTTTTCACCAGTAAGAACGCCGTCGATAAAAAATGGACCAATCAAATTGGTTTTAACCAAACTAGCTCATACTTACATTAACTTTTTGTGGGTATTGTGTATGGGCATCATCCCATAATATATTGGGGATTAACCAGTACCGGCAATTATGTCGGTTAAAAGTGCCGTTAGACATAATGTAGCTTCATCACTTATTTTATCACTAATTTTCTTATTGAATGTGCATTAACCTCTATTAAGTTATACAAGTTTTATACAACTGTAATCGTGAGCCCAAAATGACATTGTTGTTTGAATAGGTCCTTTTAAAATAGGATAGGAATAGCCAGTAGTTGACCACATCATATTTTCCTCAGTTTTTCTGATTTTTTCTCAATTTTAATCAGCTTGTTCTTATCTTTCCGTTCAATATCTTATTGCTTCTCTATGCAATTAACAGACCTTTTTTCATATTGCCTTATTGCTACTTTAAGCTGAAATAACATAAATGAATTAAATATTAGCAAATATTCCAATCGTGCTAGTATGATTCACAAAACTAAACAGTGGTAAAATTTGTACTCTGTCATCATATGAATAAGTTGTGATAACCCAGACAAATTTTAGAGCTTCCGACTCTGAAAAGATCCTAAAAACTCTACTCACCACAGTAAATATGCGTGGACAGGTTTGTTCGTTTCAACATTTGATTTTTTTGGAATACAGATTACACCTACTTTTGACAAATATTCAGACTACCTTGCGCTATAATAAATCAGGGCCATTATTTATGGTAGAAAAGCGAATAATCTAGCAAAAATCATAAACAATCAATTATGAGAGTTGATGTAATAGTATCACAATAATTAATCATGTGAATTGTAATCCAATTGAAACTTCTCATTTAAGTACATATATCTATATTTTCAATTAATATTATTACATCAATTGTTGGCACCAATCATTTAAAAGAGATAATTTGTTCAAATTTCTTGACAAAGTAATAAGTTATTGAGATTGTTATTTGAACTAAGCGAAAGAGTGAAATAATTTATTTTTTAGCTGTATGCTGCAAATTTGGCAATGAAGGCAAAGGAGCTGAAAAAAGAGAAAAAAAAAAGTGATTCCTTATTGGTTCAAATGCTACCGCCCAGTGTAGCTGCCCAACTGAAACAAACTCGACAGGTAATCTTATTATCTTCATACTGATCTACATAAAATCTGAAATAAAAAACGGTTGTTCAGAATAATTAACTACCTGAGCGATGTACTAATAACGCTAACAACTAAAGTTGTGAATTTTATTCTTGAAACAGGGGAGTTCCCCGATGCTTCAAAGACCAGACTACGGAACTAATAAAATAGTTGAATGTATTCACAAGGTTTCGTTTATTAAACGTACAAAGATTTTGACTGAATCTCAACATGGGTTCTACAAGGGTAGTGTGGCCTTGGGACTCTTTGAGTGCATCAACAAGAAAATTGTTGATTGAGAGTATGTGTGTATGGCCAACAACACCGAGAGTATAAAGACTGGAGGCTGCCGAGTGACGTCACAACAGGCAGGCAGACCCGAAGTCACTTCGTTGTGCGTTGGATAACGCGAACCGCTAAAGCATTAGGGTTTTTAAAATTTTTGAAGGGCTTTCGGTTTAAAGAGATTACCAGTCGTCAACTGAGCCCTTCTTTGTACCCCATTCGATTTTATTATGGAAAAACGAAATTTCAAAGCAAATACCATTACTACAAAACTTATGTAATAAAAGTCTTCTATTTGCGAATTTTGCATGAAGCTAATCGGTCGTTTGATTTTCCATAGTAATTTTTAACGAGTGTATTTACTGTACAGGTAATCACAATTTTTGCGATCTCATGAATTGTATGAATATTACATTTGCTATCATTATGTAGATGGTCGTTATCTGAGAGAAATTTCAAAATATATTGAGTAACAAATGCCCGTTTATTATGATCTGTTAAAAAAGTTTCCTCGAAATCATCTAAAATTTTTTTGAATATTATACTTATATGCATATAAAACTATTCGTACGATAACGTCTTTGGGATAAAGTGTTATTCGAATACCGATATCTTGCCTTGTTCGATGTACGTAATTTCAGTTGCTCAGATGAAAAAGCTAAAGCTCCAGCTAAAGATGAATTATTTTGGAAACTGTCCTCAACTCCTCAACATCTAACATATTCAACGCCGATGAATCTAATAGGTAAACTGGAAATACGTTTTAAAACTTTTTTATTTCATCGCTTTTCTCAGGAATCAGTTTTTCAGCATTTTTGTCGATATTATGCAACAAATGTTTGATTTCACTTATCTTATGGGAAGTAAAGGGAGTCTTCGAATCAGGTTTAAGGTCTTTTCGCAGTATTTGTATTTTGCTTCCATATAAAAATGTTTCGACTTTTAAATCGGAGCTTATTATTACAAAGCACGTCATTACAGGCCCAGGAGAATATTTCAATCTGAATAATGTGACTTTACTAGTATCATTTATTTTTAACCAACCTTGAGGCAGTTTAAATGAGTTTAAGAGAACATTAAGAAAATGTTCAAAATCATAATATGAAGATCTTTTCTCACAAGCTTCAAATTCGATTTTACTATTTCTAATTGCATTCGCAAAACTTTTATTTTCTAATTCGCGGACTTTTTCGTCACGACTCTGGCGAAATTTAATTGTTTTTGATAAATAAGAAGGACAAGTTGGGAGTTTGGTGGGCACAGCATCGTGTTGTAGTCTAGGAATTATTAAACTAACAGTTATATAAGTACTCGCCGGTTTTGGAATCCGTTGCAGTAGAACAAGTGATTATATTTTCCTTGGCAAAATGTAATTCACAAACCCTAGAGAACTTTGATGGAGAAGAATTTTCCCTGTGAATAGCTGCCACTCATTTAGCAGACATTACTTCATCCGTTGGAAAACGGAAAAGGTGGCATTTTTTTCCATTTTTATAGTTACCGCAGCATCCCGGTACACAGCAGCTAAATGGCATTTTAAATATTTCGTTTCTGTGACACACCACTACCACTACACAAAAATAGCACACTAATTAATCCTGTTACAACAAATCACAAAAAACAAGGGAGAAAAACACAAGTCGCTCCTGTAAAGAAGTAAACAAACACTGAAAAAGTAGGGTTAACCGGTGAAGCTGAATTAGCTTATACCTCGCTGTGCCTACGTCACGCGGCTGTGACGTCAGAGTATCTGGTCCTTATATTCTCGGTGTTGTTGGTATGGCGCATAGAGATAATACAGATAGAGCAGGCATGCCTCTAGGTGGAAGCGTCCTACGGGTAAAAAGAGAAAGAGAATCAGGTAGGTATGATGTCTCCTTCTTGCATTGCTTATGCGCATGCGTGATTTTAATGCGGTATTCGCTCTTTCTCAGCCACAAGTTGACGCGCATGCGCCAGTACACAAGGACAGCATACGTATGTCATTCTCTATCTCTTTCTAAGGGCCGGACGCTTACACACGCGCCTATAGTATGCCTATTGCCTAATCTATCTGTATTACCTCTTTGGTATGACGCCTGTCGTTTTGATTTCTCTAGAGTTTTAGGCAGTTTGGATTGGAATTTATTGATTGAAAAACTGCAGTGTTATGGTTTTAGGGGGAAGGTAACCAAATTGTTGAGATCATTTCTGAATAGCAAAAAAATATGTGTGAAAATGGTTAATTATCTCATTGAAATCTGAAAACCTTAGCTAAAGTTTGACTATTTACCGTGAAAAAATATTGTACGGGACTGAA
Organism: Cynegetis impunctata; assembly: GCA_030704885.1. NCBI lineage: Eukaryota > Metazoa > Arthropoda > Insecta > Coleoptera > Coccinellidae > Cynegetis > Cynegetis impunctata. The sequence goes on along the minus strand of JARQZK010004470.1, from coordinate 108,671 downwards.
TCTGCAAATGATTTAAAGTAACCTATTTAATGCTCTTTCGAAAATGGTATAAGATTTGTGGGTTTTTTTCAAAAGTCTAAAAATTCCAATTTTTGTCATTGAAGTCGTGCTACTTGCGAGATACTTACTTCAAATTGAAAATTATACCTAATAAAAGGTGCAGGCGTCTTTCATCGGCAAATTACAACGAGGTAGTTGTTGTAGAAAATATCTGAAACCGCTATTCATTATTCTTTTTTATTCATTGTTATAGGCAGGCGTCCAAATAATGAACGAACATTAGGTCGTATTAATTATTTCAATAGATTTTTACATCGTTGAGAGCAAATAAAGAATTTTGATCTGGAATTTGAATCATTATTTTCACAATAGATTTCCGGAATATCTTCCACAGACTTTTAAACACAACCTGCATCTTCTCAGAAATTCCAATTATGTATTTCACGTGCTGCTTAAGATAGATAGATAGATAGATAAATAGATAGATAAGTAGAAAGAGATACATCGGAAGATAGATGAATAGATAGAAAGATAGATAGATAAAAATAGTTTATATGGCGGAACAAAGTTTGCCGGGTCAGATAGATTGATTGATATGTAGATAGATCTATAGATAGAATGATAGATACATAATTAGATAGATAGATAGATAGATAAAAAATAGATAACTATCTAGATACATAGACAGATAGTTAGATAGATATAGATACATCGGCAGATAGATGCATAGATAGATGAAAATAATTTATATAGCAGAACAACGTTTGCTGGGTCAGCTAGTATATATATATATATATATATATATATAAATATATATATCTATATATATATATATATATTTATATATATATATATATATATATATAGATATATATATATATATATATATATATATATATATATATATATATAGCTATATATATATATATATATATATATATATATATAGCTAGCTTAGAACTATTGGAGGTCGCAAATCGAATGTTTTAGTCTCAGCGTTTTAACGGATGAACTTATAGATGAAACAATTGTTAATGCAACGTAACCAAGAGACAGTGTAGGCTGGCCTTTTTAACTTTTCACCTTATTATTTTTGCATTTTTTCAGGTAAAAGAATGCGTAAAAACGTACTTGGAAGTCCCACAAAATCCATATTCCATGTGAAATTTTCCGAGGATTAAAATATCTGCTTAGATTTACAGTAGACTAAGACATATAATATACGTGGAAATTCTCAAAAAATGACAACAAAACTGCTGTAACTTTTTAGAATACCTGTTTGAGATAATTTGAGCTATAAAAAAATGGTGTTTCTGAGATATCAGCTTTTGAAGTTAACGTTAATTTTATTAACACTGGGTTCGCAATCAGCAAAAAATTTTACACTGCAAATGATGCAGTGATTTTTCAAGCCAATGGAACTTAATATATCGAAAATAAGCACCTAGGTAGTAAAAAATGTCAAAATGATTAAAAATTGTCAGCCAATTCACAAGACATCGATTGCAATCGATTGTTCTATTGACAAGGAAATCAACAAATAAAGCGTTCCATAAAAAGTGTAAAAAAAATTTCAATATCTAATCTTAAAACGTTAAGAAGAAAATAACTGGAAGAATAACTGCTAGGGAATACGAATTGTTATATCCAATTCACTGTTATTGTAAATGAGTTTTATTTATAATACCTAGCGAACTCTCTTCTATTTAAGCATCTTTAGCTTAGATAATGAGTGCAGCTCTTCTCTCCGATCAGTTTATTTGTTTAAAATTGCCTATTTATTGTTTTAATCACATAACATTCGTTTGTGTTGCGGGTAATTATCTGCATATGATTTTTATTTCAATTTGTGCGGAATCACTTAATTATTTTACGGATATTCAACATGCTTTGGGGGGCCCCCATGGCCCTCCCTTGGATCCGCCCTTGAGGAAGGTATATCAAGTCCACGTGCGAGAGTAAATGATATATATATATATATATATATATATATATATATATATATATATATATATATATATATATATATATATATATATATATATATATATATATATATATATATATCTATATATATATATATATATATATTTATATATATATATATATATATATATATATATATATATATATATATATATATATATACATATATATATAGAAAACAGAATTTTTCGTGTTATCGATACACGTTCGTGGCAATAAAATGAAGTGAACTAGGACATTTATTTGAAACTAATTAAACAAACCTCCTAGCGGAGCTGGTTATACGAGTTCACGAAACATCGAAATGCCTCCATATACCTTGAATGGTATATGTTAGAAACATTAAGTTGTTTATCACAATCAATGGAAATGATAGACAGTCTGTTTCGCCCTTATTTGGGGCTCATCAGTATCATCCATCCATCGAAAGTGATAACCAACCAAATATTTCTAACGGCGTTATATTTTCCTTCCAGTGACTATATGGCATATAAATATGACACAGCGCCACCAGTTGGAAACAAATGAACCACATCCTACAGATAGAAGAAAACATTTCGGCAACGAGAACTCGTACGTCCTGACACCCGAAGGTGGTTACTATATTCGCTAAGCAAGAGTAAAGTTGCCGAAATGTTTTCTTCTATCTGTAAGATGTGGTTCATTTGTTTCCGACTGGTGGCGCTGTGTCATATTTATATGCCATATAGTCACTGGAAGGAAAATATAACGTCGTTGGAAATATTTGGTTGGTTATCACTTTCGATGGATGGATGATACTGATGAGCCCCAAATAAGGGCGAAACAGACTGTCTATCATTTCCATTGATTGTGATAAACAACTTAATGTTTCTAACATACACCATCCTAAGGTATATGGAGGCATTTCGATGTTTCGTGAACTCGTATAACCAGCTCCGCTAGGAGGTTTGTTTGATTAGTTTCAAATAAATGTCCTAGTTCACTTCATTTTATATATATATATATATATATATATATATATATATATATATATATATATGTATAATATATATATATATAATATATATATATATATATATATATATATATATATATATATATTTACATATAATATAATGTACGAATTTAGAATATCTTTTAACATCGGCCTATGTAGTTGGCTGTTATACAAAAATTCTCTCTGGATGTAGTGTTAGTCATAAAATCGAATAAATATTTTTCATTCGAAAATTTATTTCTTTATGGTTCATAGGTACCAGCAGAGTATTACGCGTCGGTGACCGTATATTTCAGCGACATCGTTGGCTTCACAGAAATTGCCGCAGTTAGCACACCATTAGAGGTGAATTAATTGCTGTTTTCCGCATTTGTGTACCACTAATAACTTTCGATCGTTCGTTTTTATAGGTGGTTACTTTTCTCAATAAAATATACAAAATGTTTGACGCCAGGATTGAGTGTTACGATGTGTACAAAGTCGAGACGATCGGAGACTCTTATATGGTAGCGTCCGGACTGCCAGTTAAAAATGGTGAGTGTTTTAGGAAAACTATTTTGTATGTTTTATATGAATATCTATACATACATACATAATAATTTCTCAAATAATGTCGATTTTCGTACGAAAATGAGTAGTCGCGAATTTCTTAATATGAAAAATTCAAATTTGTTCTTAGTTTGGCTCTTAATTCTAGGAGGCGTCACCTACAGGTCTATTTTTCTCTCTGAAAGTAACAGCTTTTGTGTGCATGAATTTATCACATTGATTAGAAGAAGAATGAATTCGCTATCCTTCTCAAAAGTTGCTATAAGCAGCCAGTTGCGAGATATTTTGATTTAAATTAATGGAAGGAACCAATCTCGTTCTGATTGATTCGCTAACTGTTTGAAAATAAAGGTATCAACTAAGCTAGTAGGCTCATTCTTCAATATATTTTCATATTCTGGAACGTATCAAATAGACTGGTAAGTTGATTCATGTCAGAAATAAAATTAAATTTTTAACAACCTGTATCTCAAAACTTGATGCCATGCGGACCCATGCTTCTATGAACTTTTCACCTTATAAATAACTGAGTTATCGTTCTGTAGAATATCGAAAACTTATTAAATATGAAATTATATATACAGTGCTTTCATGATGAAAGGAACAAATTCATTAAAAAATTAGGTTTCTATTTCATGTTAAAATCCTCGGACAGGTCGATTAGTATTTTTATTTGGGCAATTTTCGCAATAAAAATTTTGTATACAGGGTGTCTCATTCAAGAGCTATGGCTTTGTCATTAGTTTTTTTAAAGGTAATACCCTGTATATTATTTCACTTTACAATTCTACGATAAATTCTTATCACTTTTTGTGAACATACCATATGCCTCAACTTGATGGATCCCCAGATTATAACGGAGATAGTGGAGCACCTGGAGATTTAAAATGTGGATTAAAAGTACAAAAAAAAATTTAGGTAAACATTGTCATTAAATCTGAAGAATGAAATTTCACATGTATCATCTGAATTAATTCACTGGTGCTGTATAGTCCGCAGTTTTCACGTTTTTAACGCTCCAGGCACTACACTACTTCATTGTTTAAGAAAATGCAATTACTTGAGAGAGAACGTATTGAAGTACTTATGATGATTGGTTTTGGAGATAGGGTGCGTTCACAAGAAGAAGTCTGCAATCTATTCAATGAAAATCATCCTGATCGTCCGCCAATTACTAGATCGACAGTCAGCAAAATTGAATCAAAATTCAGGAGATACGGCCACGTTAGAGATTTACCTAAAGGAAGACCACCGAGAGTATCTGAAGAAACAGTGCTGAACGTTCTACTAGAAACCCAAGATAACCCTCATACATCCATTACTACAATTTCCAATAATTTCAATTTGTCAGTAGGGTCCGTGCATAAAATACTTAAGATAAATAAGTATCATCCCTATAAAATTAAGCTGGTACATGAATTATTAGAAGACGATTTTGACCGCAGAGTACAGTTTTGTGAGCAGATTCTTGAAATTCATAATCAACATCTAAATTTCATTACAAACATAATTTTTTCTGATGAAGCCACCATTACTTTAAATGGCCACGTCAACAGACAAAACTGTAGGTATTGGGCGACCGAGAATCCTCATTGGATGCAAGAATGCCACACACAGCGGCCTCAAAAAATTAATACATGGGCAGCGATTGTTCGAAATCGTATAGTTGGTCCCTATTTTTTTCAAGGAACACTAAACGGAGAGGACTACTTGAACTTTCTCCAGTTCGAACTCATTCCGGCTTTAGCTGTTTTGTTTCCTAACCCACAAGATCCTGACATACCTAATAACGAGATATGGTTTCAACAAGATGAGGCACCTCCTCACTATTCAATCGCTGTTCGACAATTTCTTGATGCAACTTTTCCCAACAGATGGATAGGACGGAGAGGTCCGATTGAGTGGCCGCCAAGATCACCGGACATAACCCCATTGGATTTTTTCTTATGGGGTTATTTGAAGTCTAAAGTTTATTTGAATAGACCAAATAATATTGATGATCTAAAAGAGAGAATCAGGCAGGAAATAAGACTTATCAGTCCAGAAGTAATTGAAAATGTGCAACGGGAAACATTGAATCGACTTCAAAAATGTCTCGAAGTAAACGGACAACAGATTGAACATATGTAAAAATTAAATTAGTAATTACATTTGTGTGTTTTCATATCGTACCTCTCATTACCCACTATCTCCGTTTCTGACAATCCATCGAGTTGAGGCATATGGTATGTTCACAAAAAGTGATAAGAATTTATCGTAGAATTGTAAAGTGAAATAATATACAGGGTATTACCTTTAAAAAAACTAATGACAAAGCCATAGCTCTTGAATGAGACACCCTGTATACAAAATTTTTATTGCGAAAAATGCCCAAATTACTAATCGACCTGTCCGAGGATTTTAACATGAAATAGAAACCTAATTTTTTTAATGAATTTGTTCCTTTCATCATGAAAGCACTGTATATATATATATATATATATATATATATATATATATATATAATATATATATATATATATATATATATATATATATATATATATATATATATATATATATATATATATATATATATATATATATATATATATATATATATATATATATATACCTATATATATAAATATATTGTAATGGAAGTAGGTCAGTGTCAA